>OU974084.1:2260000-2469295 GCA_918843875.1 Diadumene lineata
CTTTAACATTAAAGTTAAGTAAGTATTGCAAATTATTACTTGTGCCCCGTCTACGCCGGCATAATTCTTAAAATGCAGCGAGTATTCTTTTTCAAGTCAAAAGTTTTTGCATGTTCAGACTTGCCCAAATACCATAACATACCTATATGATTTCACTGTTACTATCCCCAATCTGTAAACTCATTTACCTCATACAACTTACTATGCGAATTCCAGTACAAGAACCATCTACTCTCGTTTTATGTTCTGAAAAACGCCGCGCATGCGCACGCGATCTCTGGTCGTTTTTTTTTTTTTTTAATAGCGTCTGAGAAGCAGCGCACAAAAACATGTTCTGAGACTCCCTGTTTTGCTCTTTTTGAACTAAATGTTGTTTGGCTGTTTTTACAGAGTTCAAAATGTCAAAACCGTTGAGGTTTGCGTTAAAAATCTTCGACGAAAATCGAAAGTTTTGCTGGAATCAATAGAGGCTCTCTAGATAGCTTCTCACGAGCCTGTTATTTGCTTGGAACGAGATAATTCTTTAAACCTGAGAAGTACAGGGAAGAGCATTTAGAGCCAATCAGATTACGTGTAAGAAAGAGCCAATCGGAGCGCGTACCAAAATCCTGGCACGGTGGAACACGATATTGTGCTATGTTTTGCAGACGGTTATATAATGACAAACTTTTCCGCATACAACGCAGCTAACTGCAGAGCTGAGGCGGAGTGTTTACAGTGACATTTTTTCGATCCCTTAGCAAAAACGTGCGCGCTCATTTAAACGCTACGTTTTTTTACTTTTTACTGGCCACAAGAACTGTCATTTAGCTTTTATCTGGCATGAAAGCCAAGTCATAAATTATGATTATACATCGTACAACATTAATTGTTCACAGTCTTGTTCCACACAATGCCGTTAAATCACACAAGGGTGTTCAAACACTGTCAGATTCCCTTCATTTCAGCTTGAACGTTTGTACGACTAACACTAAGCAGTCCCAAAATATCATGAACATGTTTATTAGTTATCACTATATATTTGCTCGGGCAAAAGCTTTTAAGGCTATCTTATATTTGCGGCATAGAAACGTGGAGTTCAATTAGGACCGTTTATAATAGCTATACTTAATGTTTACTAACAAACAAATTGTTATGCTAATGTCCCAACCAGAACAACAATTAAAAAAATTAAATTACTACAGAACAACAATAGCTTCTATTGAAATAACGGCCAATCACTGTCTGGTTTGCACATGAATAACAAAAGGCTTACGCCAGCTGAAGTAATGTTACTGTATCTACAACAGCATCACGAGCCGCATACAGTTTTATAAGGTACGGTTTTGCTCTAGACTCCTACTCGGTATAAAACAAAAGGCTGCGGTTTTGTCAACATCTACTGTTAATCGAATCTATCAATAAAAGTACTCAGTTATAATGACAGAAATGTACAAGTCATTTAATCCATATTTAAAAAAAAAAAAACATTCGGTATTGACCGAGCTCAGTAAAGAGATATTTTTATGAATGATGCCCATCTTCGAATGTTAGAGGCTAAATTGACAAAAATGGGTATACTTTAAACATTTTCTCGATAAATCCAATACGGTGATCCCACTTTTTTTAATTTTATATTTTTGATGAAAAACTCGAATTTTTGTTTTAATGTGGAAAGTTTTATCACAGTTCTATGGCTAGTTTTATTACTATAATGCAGTTAGTTGTTGTACCTGCACCTCAGTTACGTTGAATATTATATCTGATTAGTATTATTTATATAGAGTATACAAATGAACAAGTGAACGTAAAAGAATTCAAAAGAAATCTGTAGTATGCTCTATATAGAGAATACTAATTACTCTGGCATTTTCTTTATAAAACATATTTTCCAAACTTACCACGTACTATTGGAACACAGTTTTCTGCCAAGGTTACCGACTGCCTACTATGTACTTTACATGAACAAAAACAAAATATAACTGCCTGACGATTTAATTAAATCTTGGGTGTAGCACTCGACAGTAAACTTAACTACGAAACACATATTACAGACCAACTAAACAAAGCTTTTTCTAAAACATCAGCTATCAGACGTATAAGAAGACTTCTACCAACAGAACAATGAACTATGCTGTATAAAACATTTATCTTGTCACACCTTGAAAACTGTAGTCTCCTGTTATTAGGACTAGGTAAAGTGTAATCTTATCGTCTAGAGGACGCTAATTATTTTATTATTACATCTTTATTAGGTTACAGTAAAAGCGTTCATTATGAGCTAACTATCAATATAGCAAGCGTAAGTCAAAGACAAATTTATCAATCATTAATTCTAGTATATAAATGTGTAAACGATACATGTCCTCCCTATTTAAAAACTCTTTTTAGACTTAAGATCACGCCATACAGTCTTAAGGGCAATAACCATAAGTTAGCTTTACCTAAATTTAAAATGCTAAAAATGACGCTCTTCACCTTTTTAAAACACCAAATATTTTTGCAAAGAATGCGTTAATCCGAAAAATGTGACACTGTTTTTTGAGATCTGACGAGTATAAACGATAATGCTAGTTTATGTTTTTAATCCGGTGTTCCTGGAACTCCACGAAAAGAGGCTGGCAGTCAAAAATCAAAAACCACTCACGTAAAAAAAATCAATGAATCATATCAAAAAAAATATATATATATATAATTGTAATCTCCATTTTCTCAGCTTCAAGGAAATATATACTTATATAGTAGTAATTCTAATAATTCGCGCGTTATAAGGTCCCCTGATACCTTAAATATGTATGTAATTTTATCAGTTTTCAATTCTTTCTTATTAACTTTTGTACAAATATACATTAATTTTTAGTTATACTCGTTTGTATTTTGAACGAGTGTAAGCTCCTAGGCGATACGTGTCTAAAAAAATATTGTATTGTATTGTAGTACACCATCAAGAAAGTAAAGGCAGAGTAGCTATGGAGACTGTTAAATGTGACAGGCAATCAACCATTGAGCTGTCTGGTCTGCAATGTCTAGGTGGATGTGTATTGCATAATCTGCACAAGAAATTTTGAACTACTAAAACAAAAGTAATAGAAAATGAACAGGCTATGGCAGTACTCAAAACAGGTAAAGCAGATGACAATTTGATGTCTGAGCGTTATAAGCTCACCTCACGTCTTATAACCGTGGTGGTTTTTGGGCTATAACTAAAAGTGCTCAGGTTATTTTTGAGAGAACTGAACATTATTTCAAACATGCCACTAGTAATGCAACACCACACAAGATTCATTGTAGTTATGTTATTGCAAAGACGATGGTTGACGTGGATGTTGTTATAAATGCATATAATGCCCTGTTATCACAGAGTGAGCTTGCAATACAAAACAGTGTTGCAAAAGATGTATGGCACAGCATTATTCAACTGTATACTAGAATACGTTCATTTTCATTTGCTAGGACATCATACAGAAGCACGAAGCCAATTCAAAACAATTGAAAAGTAAATCACTACGCAAAGATATAAGCAGAGCTTCTAAAGAAAGTGAACAGAATCGTCCATTGAGACACACAAATCGCTAATAAAGGCAAATATAAATTAAATGAGTCGCCCAACGACGGAAACAAACAAAATGAATCGCCCAACGAGGAAAACAAACGAAATGAATCGCCCAACGAGGAAAACAAACGAAATGAATCGCCCGTCTTGGCAAACTAATCAAATCAATCACCTATGAATAGGGTGCAAAATACTGATCTACCTAATAATAATAATAATAGTCTTTATTTAGAAATGAAAACACTTTCAACAGACGTGAAAGTTTACAAAAAGTGGAATATAAAATATATAAATATAATGTATTAAGATATGGAATATATACAGCTCAAATATATACAATTTACAATATAAAATTTACAATATAAAAAGCCATCGATGGTGGACAAAAATCTATCTATATAAAGTTAAAATATAAAAAGCCATCGATGGTGGACAAAAATCTATCTATATAAAGTTAAAAAGACATTTGTTTATAAAGGATCTTTTAAAGCGTTCTGTTTTAATTTTCGGTAGGATGTAATCATGTCCTTTGCTACGCAGTTCTCGGAATCGTTTCCTCGGTAGAAGATCGTTCAAACAGTGGTTGGTATGAATAACTTTGGCCCATAGTTTCATGTCTCTTTCTCTTATTACGTCTTTGATAGGTACAAATGTGGTTGTGTATCCATTTCTAACAGCACGTTTGCAGAAACTGTCAATTCGACTCAGATATTTACTTTCATGTGCACAAGCCCATAATTCAATGCCATATGTAAATAAAGACATAATTAAACTGTTAAACAATACAGTTAGATCACTTTACGAATAACCATAGTGTTTACAAACTCTCAAGATGTATAAGCGTGAACTTGCTTTGTGCAATAACGAGTCTATATGGGTGTCCCAGTTGCAGGGGTCTTGGTCAAAGGTGATACCAAGGAGTTTAAGCTCTGTTTTCCTCTCAAGAGATGGTATTGGAGGGGGCGGGGTTTTCTTTGTTTTTCCTTTGACAATCATTTCCCAGGTCTTGTTGAGATTAAGTTTCATCTTGTTTTGTTCAGCCCATTTCTGTATGTTGGTCACTTCAGAGTCTGTTGGATCGTGTGTATTTAGTTTAACTGGAATACTCAGTGTGATGTCGTCAGCATATTTAATGATGAGATTTCTGCCTGGATCAGCTAATGTGATGTCATTAATCATGATAGAAAAAAGAGCAGGTCCAATCTACCTGATACAGTAGAGCCCATTGAGGCACAAACAACAACAAATAGCTTATTGTGGGCTATAAATTGTAAATATTTTTACAAGTGAAGAATTGCTGGACCCAAATGTAATAAACGTCTGATCTCAAACGTAATAAAGTTTGGGCCCAAATGTAATACAGTTTCCAAATGTAATGAGCTTTGGACTCAAATGCAATAAAGTTTTCAAATGCAATAAAGCTTGCAGGCTTTGGGACTATTTCCGTGAAAATATCTAAAAGTCTATATCTTAATTTATCTAAAATTATACAGTTAATTTTAGTCTTTCGTCTATTTTTACTTTGTTGATTTGCAAATTGTACAAGCTCTAGATGGTTGTTATGAACGACCCACCAAACGTAAAAACTTGCCATTATTTTTAGTTTACATCTATTTTTACGTAAACGTAAAAACTTGCCATTATTTTTAGTTTTCATCTATTTTTACATTTATTTACATTTGTAAATTCATATAAAAAATATTGATTATTCAAAATCAGTTTTGGTATCAACAAAGTAAAAATAAGTGAAAAGCTAAAATTATCTTATGATTTAAGTATCTAGCGAAAATATATTCTACATTTTTTTCATGACATTGTCAAATACATACCAAACGTTTAAGGTGAAATTAGTGAGAACTCAGATAAACCAGCACTAACATTCAAAATAAGTTAGGACATTCTTTGTTTTAAGCCATTTTAACATTTTTCTGTCGCCTTTCCCCTCCCCTATCACAATGTTGGTATGGTCGGTGATGATTTTGGTATGAAATGAAAGCTCATTCAACATTTTAAATCTGACACATTTTATCGATTCATCTCGTTACAACAAAATTTTAACTGACGGAGTTGATGTCTTATAAAATTTCTACATGTTTTGGCAACAATTTGACTTTTTTATGTGTGCTGCTCGTGCAAAAAATTGTACTCCCTTCACCTCACATGACTGAATTATGATCTATTGTGCCATTTTGGACCTTATTACATTTGGTCCAAAAGTTATTACAATTGAAACCTTTATTGAATTTGGATCCAAAGTTAATTGCATTTGGGACTGTTATCTTATTTCTGGTCCAAACGTTATTACATTTGAGACGTTTTCTTACATTTTGGTCCAGTTATTACATTTGGGTCCAAAACTTATTACATTTACGACCTTTATTACATTTAGGTCCAATTATTACGGTTGTGCCTTCTACATGCATAAATAGCGATGATTCGATAGATGTAAGCAGAATCTCAAGTTTATGTTTACACGACCACATACCATGACGACATTCTCTTGATTCCACCCCTCACTAAAAAATCAATAATGCCGCCGATAAAAATAAATATTTTTTATCATCTAAACGACTATTCAATAATTCAAAATTTTCGACTACAACAATTTCGATGTTTTCGACAACCTAAGTAAATCAATTTGTTAGATATTTGTCATTGCTAGTTTTAAAATCATTTTGTTTGAAAAGTGGCTGTCACAATATGCGTTTTAAGTAGAAAATGTTCGCATGTTCAAGAAGATTGTTGCAAAAATTTGGAATTGTAATTCAACAGATTTCAGTAGCATATTAACTTTGCAATGTTTTTTATCCGCGTTATCGATCAAGTCCTGCGGATTAGCTTATTGTAAAATGACTACGGCATGACAAGGTATTGCACACAGTTTTTCAGCTAGCAAGTAGAGGCAAGCCAGTCGGTTTAATGGGATGGTTTTCTTTTACTCTGTGACAAATTGAAAACAAACAAAGAAAGAAAAACTCATCTGAACATTCATTTTATTTTTATATTTCACTAGCAATTGTTATTATTGTTTTCATTCAATTGGTACTTTGTACTTCAAAGTATGAGTAACTGACAGTGGATAAGAAATGATTAAAAATTAATCAATAAAGTGCACATTTTTTCTTTGAGTGAAATACATAGTTTTCGGTAAATGCATTTGAGATGTATATTACAAAATTGATCGATGCTAAACTAATTTGTTTTTCTTTACAACATGTAATTAGGAGGTCAATGGTTAGTTTTACGATGTCATAGAGACTCGTGTTGATGTCAATATATAACCTATTCAGTAGTTAACGTTTTCTTGTGCAAACAATAAGCCCTTGACACAATATACTACAGAATACAAATTAGTGCTAACTTAAAATTCAAAGAACAATAATGTAACTTATGTAACTACGTATAAAAAATATATCTATTTAGGTTTTCACTTTTCTTTCTGTCGAAGTCAATGTTTCTCAGTTCAGAAACCCTTAGACCCTTTTTTAAGCAGTCAGTACTCATGACATAAAATACCAAGCAAGGCGTAGAACCGAAAATCTCGACTGCAACTGTATTCCATTTAAAGTTAAAGCAAAACCAAGCAGGTTTAACTCATTTTCCCCCCTCGGCGTATGTTCTTTCGAATTATCTTATTTATAGACATGTAGAACAGGGATTCAGCTACAATACTGTATTTTAGAAAGTTGTTGTATGACGACGTTGACTCCTTTTATGGCAACAAAACTTTTTCTTCCATTTTATTTGTTATCCTCTTTATTTTAAGTTAAAGAAGTTTCTCTTCTCTTTTTATTTTATTTTATCTTATTGTTATTATTATTATTATTATTATTATTATTATTATTATTATTATTATTATTATTATTATTATTATTATTATTATTATTATTATTATCATTATTATTATTATTGTTATTATTCCTATTCTCACAAAGCTTTACCTATTTATGAGAGATCAGTTTTCTCGGCCACTTGAGAGTCCTATTTAAATGGAATATATAAATATAGCTAAATTGTGCATCAGCAAAAAGATACCTAGATTTTTTTAGGTGGTTAGAATGTTTTTTATGTTCTTTGCTTTTCTATTTCAATACATCTAATTAACATAACTGCCCCACAGTCTCACAACAAGCAAGGGATACATTTGCATGTATACATGTTAGACTTTGTGTAGTAAAAGTTTTTTTATTAGAATTGGGATTCCCCATCTACCTCGTTGGGCATTTTATCTATAGAAACGTCGTTGGATTTAACTTATTTTGCCTTTTGGAGTGAGAAATATTTACAATCGGTAGTTTTGTTAAATAGAAGCTCATAAAAACATCACATAATAAATTAAAGCATGAATGGCACCTAAAAAAATAGAATTACAATTTATTGTCCAGCAAATATTTTATAAGGCAGAATTCAGCCGTACAAAAAGAGTTAATTATCCATACAAGTGATCATGTACTGTTCTTGAATTAAATAAATTGTTACTACAAAATTTAAAACATACTTAACATATATACTTTATATACTTTAAAATATACTAAATGAAACAAAAAAGGTTTAATACAATGTTGAACTTTTATATTTTTGATAAGCTGGAAAGCAGGTGAACTCCGAAGTTTAAATTTTCGCGTTTAGTGTTTTTCATGAAAAATCAAGCTGATATTTTTGACGGATTCTGCCGTTAAAAAAAGAACATTTATTTTTTCTCTATTTTTTTCCGTTTTTTTTCTTCTGTGTATGTGTGTTTTTTTTTTGTTTTTTTGTTTTTGTTTTTTTTTGTTTTTGATGTTTTTTATTCGGTTTTGCTATATGAATTTATTCATAGATTGAAAGAAAATATATAAAGAAAGGCACTCCAAGGTATTTCAGTCCATGCAACAGAGTCGTTTGTTTGTAGGAAATTAAGGTACAAGGTATGAAGATGAGACTTGCAATTTTGTTGATGATTTTCATCTGCATCGTATTGTACGAGGTAAGAATTGTACATATAGTCTACTAATTAAGAGGCCTTAAGATTTGAGAACGAAGACGTACGAAAAAGACTTGACGATCGAAGTTTGTGAGCGCGCGTTACTTTGATCTCGTAATACATAGCGGTCGAGATGAATTCAAACTGAGAATTGCAAAATGTTCCAAATTAATTTCTGTTTCTCTAAATTCTTACGTGTAAGGTTCATGAAAATTTTAATGGTCTGGTGTAAGCGTTTAGCGGAATATTTTGAAACAATCTGTAGTTTTACCCTGCGGGGGGGGGGGGGGGGGGGGGGGGGGGTGGGATATATGATCGGGGATGCTCGTCGGATTTTTTCAAAAATACCCCTAAAAGATACCGGAAGTTTTTTAAAAGGGCGTGGCCAGCACAAGTTTTTCATCCCTAAAAGATAATAAAAAACACGATTTTCAGTGGCTTTTAACCCCTAAAAGATACCAAAAAGTACGAATTTGGCAAATTTCATATATTTAAACCCTAAAAAAAAAAAAAAAAATCGTAGATTTTTACCCCTAAAAGATACGACGAGCATCCCCGATCGTTTAACCTATGAGCCTCTGAGTCCCCCCTCGGGTAGTTTTCGTCCGTGGCATCTGAAGGTCTATCTTATCCGCTTTGTCGACTTAATAGCATTAAATTTTGAGATATTTGATGTATAATATATATTCGTATCTGCACCAAATAGATAAACATGATATAAATAAATAAATTAATTAGAAACACAAAGACGTAAACGTATTTATCCAAAATTTTACTTAATAAACGAATATCGACGACTGTGAAAGCCACAAAAGTATTAACCATTGGCCTCAAATGTAATAACTGGCCTCAAATGTAATAACTGGCCTCAAATGCAATAGATGATTGGCCTCAGATTTAATAACCATTGGGTTTTTAAGGAATGTCTCATGGTTAGCGTGCGTATATCCAGTTCTAGATGCACGCAGGAGGTTGCTAAGCACGGGAAAAGCGTAAGAGTGGCACGACGCGAAGCGGAGTGACACTCTAGCTTTTTCGAGTGCTTTAAGCAACCTCCCAAGTGACAAAATGACTGCAAGTGATCGCTAAAACCAAACTCGTAAAACTAGACCGAATATAATCTTACTTACACATTAAAGTTATTACTCGTAATTGATACTTGAGAATAGATAGAATGGGCATCGAGAAAATGTATTTTTTCAGTTGTTTTTTTGCAAGAAAACAACGAGAAATTATACGTTTGCTTTACAAACATTTTGCCAACTTCAAAGGCTGAACTTCTCCGACAAAAACAAACAAAAACTATCAACAAAAATTACCAAAAAACATCTGTCAAATCATGGAATCATTAATTGCAATAAGTTACTTACATTTTCTTAATTTCCATTGTTAATTTGTCCGTTAACATATTTTTAGGGAAAAAATCCATGCAAACTTTCGCACAAGTTTCGTGTACCAGCCATTTGACATTCATTGTCAAGTGAGTCCGTCATCCTAGATGGACCACGGTTTACAGCCAATCAACAAACTGTCGAAAATATCATGATCGATAAAAAATTGTCCTAGTTTTTTTTTCAAAATCAAAAAGGACTTTTAATAAAAGTCTTACTGCATTCACTGAGTTTGGTCGGTTTGTACAGGAGATCGAGAATCTTGATCGCCAAAAAGAATGCTGCCGCAAAGTTAATGAAATATCCGCTGATGGTTCATGACAATGAGCCAATCAGAGCGCGCGTTGTATTTTGTCTATGTTATAAAGATGTAATAACCATTGGCCTCAAATGTAATAATTTGAAAAACCAGCACTACTCTCAGCGATCTTCCCAGTTATATATATTCTTGAGAATATATGAGTCTACAATCGCACACGTAGTTCATGTATGCAAGACAGATAATCCCAAGACATCCCATACTCAAACCCCCCTAGTGAAACACCATACTTATAATAAAAAAAAATTAATGATTTATAATGCGCATTTTTATTCATGTCGTGATGATCAAATGCGCGAGACAGACACTGAGGGTGGTCACTGCCAGAGTTTTGTTTACGTCCTCAGCGGTTCTTTTACGTCCACCTTATAACATAGTCAGAGTGAAGGCAGACGGGACCTACGGCTTTACGTCCTTATACGAGAAGACGTGGCACTGAGAGAGTAAAGTATCTTGCCTAAGGACACAACGTGATCGCCCGGTCTGGGAATCGAACCCGGGCCACTGGACCCGAAGTCCAATGCCCTAACCACTAGGCCACCACGTCTCACGTATCTAAATGAAACGTACAAACAAGAGTAGTGATCGTCTCAATGGGATTAAAAAGCTGTCACCTCCGGGGATCCTCCGACGAATATTTCAAGTCATCGGATAAACGTACCCACCAGGCTTCTATAAAGAAAGAGCATGTTATACAATTTTTTGACAAAGATAAATAGTGTTTATAAACGAGTGTGAATGACTTTAAAACAAACAGGAGGACCTCGGAGCCACCTGTGAGACGACAGTCGTGGCCCCTGTCATGGCTAGAAAAGTCGGTCAGGTGAGCCAGATAGTCAGCGGGTTCGCGTAATCAACCTGAGGACTTCATGTAACGAACACCTACTTTCAACAAGAGCTAGTCCATAATATAAACTTTGCCGTGTGATTGATTTCATCCATTATATACGCTTGTTGAAACCGCTAACAATAGTGCGGGTTTTTTCTTTCGTTCAATTGTTCGTTCGTTCATTCAATCATTCATTTATTTATTACTCAATTAATTACGTAAGTTATATATATATATATATATATATATACTCGTTTGCAAGAACGTTGTAGTATACATTTATACAAATATCTAATTTATTCGGTATATTTAATGAATGCAAAACAGAAAACTTGCTTTATTTATTGCTTGTCTCATTCAACGAATGTCAAAATATATTTTTCCTATCTATTTCATCGTACAAATCATAAAACAGTTTGTTTCTTGTGTAAAAATTGCTTATTTTCCATTTTGCATCTCATTAGATATTTGTATAAATGTATAAATGTATACTACAACGTTCTTGCAAACGAGTGTATATATATATATATATATATATATATATATATATATATATATATATATATATATATATATATATATATATATATGTGCTAAACACTGTCTGATGAGTGCGTAAGCACGAAACTCGGAGTCACAGTAGAACAACGTGTTTCTCGTCTTTACTTATTTACTTATTTACTTACTTATATATATATATATATATATATATATAGTTTTGATTGTTATTTATTTATTTTGTTTTTATTTTAGCAAAGAAGTGTCAGCGCAGGTTAGTAGATAATAAATATCTTGTAATAAGAACCTTGTTACTCGGGCTTCCGTAGGAAGGGGCGAACGGTGTAGCGAACGGTAAAGTTGTGGATATTTTTGGGAAGGTTACATTGCATAGATGACCATAAGCCATTTCTTCATGATAGGGAGTATTTGGTGATATTTATGAAGAAGAAACCTTGAGATATCAAGTCATTATCTAGCTTATGTTCTTGTTCTGAAAGAAAAGTCTAATAATAATAATAATAATAATAATAATAATAATAATAATAATAATAATAATAATAATAATAATAATAATAATAATAATAATAATAATAATAATAATAATAATAATAATAATGAATAAAATGCACCACCCGAAGGCCGATGTGGATAGACTCTACTTGCCAAGAACAACAGGCGGTAGAGGTCTCATTCAAGTTGAAACTTCTTACAAGACCACTACGATTGGCCTAGGCACTTACCTCAATGACAAAGAAGATAATCTACTTCAAATAGCTAAAGAGCATGACAAGGCAAAGAAATTGTTTTCTGTACACCGCGAGGCAAAGAAGTTTCGAAGAGAGCTTAATCTACCAGCCGTAGAGAAAACTTCAGCAAACGAACCATCTACCAATTATGCTCGAAGAACAAAAGTGAAAGCGAAACAACAAGCTCAAGAACAACTAAAGAACAACTGGGAGGAAAAACCGCTACATGGAAAGTACCCGCGACGCCTTAATGACAACGATGTGGATCAAGCACAAACAAACAAATGGCTAAAAACATCTGGCCTTAAATCTGAAACAGAAGGACTCATCATTGCCGCTCAAGACCAGTGTATCAAAACAAAATACTACAGAAACAAGATTCTTAAAGATGGCTGTAACCCGATGTGCAGAATATGCAGTCAACATCTAGAAACAATCGATCATGTTGTATCGGGATGTCCAGAGCTTGCTAAAACAGAATATATACATAGACATAACAAAGCAGCGATGTACATTCATTGGAAACTTTGTAAATATTATGACATAGACGTTACAGAAAGATACTACAAACACGAACCAACGACAGTCACTGAGAACGATCAAGTAACAATCCTATGGGATATGCCTATACAAACTGACAGAGAGATCACAGCAAACCGCCCAGATATTGTAGTTAAGGACAAAGTAAACAAAACATGTTTATTGATAGACATGTCTGTACCCACAGAAAGAAACATCTCTATTAAAACTATGGAAAAACTATCTAAATATAAAGACCTGGAAATTGAAATTGAAAGAATGTGGGGCCTGAAAGCTACAACTGTACCTGTGATTATAGGCGCCCTTGGACTAATAAAGAAGGGATTAGATAACTTTATTAATAGAATACCAGGAAACATCAAAGTTATTGAGTTGCAAAAGATAGTACTTCTTGGTACAGCCCATATACTAAGGAGGACATTATCATATAAATAATATCCAATCACAAAATGTAAATATAGATGCCTTATGCTCAAGGGATGAACATGGTTCTATATTGTTGTAAAATGATGAAAGGAAAAATAAATCTAGATAATAATAATAATAATAATAATAATAATGATAATGATAATAATAATGATAATAATGATGGAAACTTTATTGAGTTTTTTACCTAAAGTACAATTGTAAATCTCACTAATAATAGGTAATTTACAATTGGCTACTTGAATCTATTACAAAACATAAGAAAAACGATTTTCACTAATACTGCAACAACTCTGGATTGTTCCATTCTTTGTTTCTGCAGCAGAAAATATAATAAGACGATCTAATGGCAATATTCATTAACTTCTTAATTATGTGGAGTCGTTCGTTGTTATAAAAATGAAGATCTTCTAACATGTTGATAAAATTTGCAGAATCGTTAGCGAATACACCAAGCGCACTGATTGACAGATTTACAAAAACTACATTTTTATAATGACTTTTCAAGCTATGTACAGACTCTTTATATTTGGCTTTTTTACGAGTAATATTTTTTTGTAGATTTGATTCATAACCCACTGTTAGTTCAAGTATGTACAGGCACTCATCATTTTTAGTAGATATCAATAGATCTGGACGGTATTCATCACCAGTAATTGTTGACGGACTCTTGAAGTTAGATAGGTCGGCATATAGGGACACTTCTACAATCGATTGAAAGGTTTTAGCGAGATGGAGAAGGACAGAGTCGTGTCTCCAAGTGAACCGACCTTGTTCAAGATATGAGTTACATCCAGCAATTACATGTAGAAGAGATTCAGGTTGAAGGCATAAGGTACAGTCTGAGGATGGTGAAAGACCCCACTTGGCTAGATTTTTGCGTGTAGGTAAAGTGTTGTTGATGTATCGAATTGTGAAGTTGAAAATGTTTTTTGGTAATTTAGATTGTACAGTGGACCAAATGTTGTTTAGTTTAGGGAGTGAGAATTTTACTACACTTGAGAAGAAGCTACCTTGAGATAGTAGTTGGTTTTGTAGCTTCTCTTCATGTACAGCTTGGAAGTCTTTCGCCACATCTTTGGTAGACTTGTAGACGTCATACTGCAGATTAGTGTGGGTACTCGTTGATTTCCATAGTTGTTTTATTGACTCGTTGGGGGAATTCTTTAGGGCTTTTCTTGACACTGATTGGCACTGGATGAACTTAACTGAAGGAGGAATGATGTTTTGACCATATTTATTACAGGGGAGAAAAATGTTGCTTAGCGTTCCACATATGGGGATATTTAACCATTTACGCATATACCCTAACACTAAGGAATCGAGACTTTCTTGAACCCAAGTCTTGGATAAATCTGCAACAGTGAAGTGCCAAGAAACTTTTGATAAGACATACCGGTTATAGAGGAGAAGTTTATTTTTTGGGTGTAAAGGCTTTCGGTCAATTTCGGACATTAATTTTTCAAAAGTAGTAATAAGTTCAGATTTATGTTTTTTGTTCGACATTTCAAAGTCAAAGTGCCTTCCTAGGTAGCAAAAAGAGTCACTCAATTTCACACAAGGAACCATATCGTTGTTAATTAAGAGTTTAGGGAGAAATTGCACTGATTTTGATGAATTCTTTTTGATGCCAAATGTTGAACACTTGTCAACTCTGATTTTCATGTCAGCCCATTGACACCATAATGAAAACCGATTTAGTAGGTGTTGATTTTCGTTTTCTTGACCAGAAACAACAGCAGCATCATCAGCAAATTGGAACCAGTGAATTGGGTTAAGAAAAAGACCAAGTTGACGAAGTGAGAAACCAAACTGTTGATATTTGTCTACCTTTATGTGTTGAATAAATGTATTAAAACACATATTAAACAGAAGCGGACTTAAACAGTCACCTTGAAGGACTCCACGGCCTACGTTGATGAATGGAGTTTGGAATTTAGATGTGATTATTGATGTCGTGAAATCGGTATAAAGACTACTAATAATAATAATGATAATAATAATAATAATAATAATAATAATAATAATAATAATAATAATAATAATGATAATAATGATAATAATAATAATAATAATAATAATAGTAATAATAATAATATAATGGAAACTTTATTTACTTTTTCATATCAAATTGTAAATCTCACTGTTAAGGTAATTTACAACCGGATACTTGAATTGACTAAAATGAATATTACAAAAAGAAATGTTAACTTTACAATGTATTTTGGCTACTTAAGTATAAGATATTCATGTATATATACAGAATAATGATTACTGACAATGAAATGAAAAGTAATGATAAAGGAAAAAAAATCAAAATTTCATTAATATTCAGGATTTTCCCAGATTTTTTTCCAAAAAGGTCAAAAACGTCTTTTTAATAAGTCAAGAAATGTGGACGATTGTACGTTTGTGTTTTGAAAATCAGAGCATGGACAGAGTTTCGTGTTTTTAAGTCGAGAAATGTCATGCTTTTATGATTTTAAGTCAAAGAACGTTTAAAATTCTATTCTAAAGTAAGAAAATGGAAAAACACATCAGTGACATGCCGTTTTGGCCCAGTTAATTTGTTTAAAAAAATACTTCTGTGATGTAAAAAGGGTTTGATGAATCGCATCATCTTTATTTCGCTTTGGGTCAGCCTCTAGCTTACCGCTTACAGAGAAGGAAAGTTTCAGTAAAAATATTCTTTTTGAAGCCAAAAGGAGGTTAGTTTTAAGCAAGCGACTTAAATTGTATACTTATATTTACAGATTGTCTACTTGCTCCAGCCGGTGGATGTAAAAACTCGATCACAATCAAAAACAGTCTCGAACTGCTATTCACTGACCGTGATCCCACATCACACGTGTTTAGTAACAAAACGATACAATGGGGCGACTGGAACAATTACGTACCAGATCTGGTTTGTAGATGTCGCACTGCTGCCATAAAGCATCACTATATATATATTGGAATTGAGTTTTTTGGTAAGTTAACCCGACACTGATTTATCCAGTCTGGACAGAGAGAATGAATATAGTTTTATAAAAACACACTACACTTCAGCAAACAAACTCGATTTTAATCTCAATATTTTTCATTGATTTTACTACAATACAACGTTACATTACTGAATGAATATTAAATGGTTATTTATATCAAGCTTTTCCCTGATAAAGCTGTCGTTATCAAGCCTCACATATTCCCTTATAAGGATTGTACCTATACCATATTTGGGCATTGGAGTAATTCAGCAAAAAGCGATTTTTCTAGCAAAATTCTTTAAATTCTTATTTTTTTTTAGTGAAAGAACACACAACAAGTATGACATTTTAATTTCTGGCCGAAAAGAGACTGTTAAACCTAAAATAGAACCCTCTATATCGGGGAATCAACCCGGCATTTTTCCACTCGTGTTAATGAGCATTTACAATCTGACAATGGGTCACATATTTACAAACATCGTCAGAGATCGGAACAATGCCGGAATGAATGCTCTGCTAAATCCTTTCAGATTCTAGATCGAGCTTCAAATAACATCCAATTAAGAGTAAAAGAAGCACTACACATTCTGTGGGAAAAGCCCGCGTTAAATGCACGTTAAGCACGTGAGCATTAAGCTTTCAGTATAGCTTTGTCGTTGTATTTCAAAATCTTTTATTTGTTACACATCAATTAACTGTTTTGTTCTATTCACAATTATATAGAGTGCACTCACTGAGAGTGCGCACCATGAATACCATTAAATTGTGCTATTTTATGCTAATTCTATTGTTTTCTTTTTTTTAATTAAAGCTATTTACTAATAAATAGTGACAACTATTGCACACTTTTTGTGCGTGAGCTCCACTCAACTATTGCTTAACGTATCTCTAATTTACTGAAGATGGCAGAAGTCACTGCCGAAACATGTCTAAATAAAAAAGAATCGTGTGGTTTATCAAATTAATTAATTATTGGTCGATAGATATTTCTAAACATACACAATTCTCTTGATTTTGGGATAAAAATCATGTGATAATTTGATAAGAAAAACTTTTTTTAACCAAAAATGATAGATTTCTAGCATAGAGTATAGTGTTTATGGGAAGTCGAAGCGCCTATTCAAGACACATTTCTTGAAACTAGACATGGAGGTTGATTGTCAATTAGATATGTGAGAGAAAACATTGTTCTTGAAAAATAAAATAAAATAAAATAAAAAAGATAAGTGCCCGAGTTCGTTTTCGTGCTATCGCGGTCTGTATACCTCGAATGTGTGAAAATTTATACATCACCGGGAAAGAACTGGGTCGGGTTACAGAATATCGCGTTTTCTCGCTTGAAAATGTCTGAATTGTCCGGTTTGTTTCTTTAAAGCACTTTTCAAACGTAGTTTGACTAGAATCCACGATAAAATTCATAATAGCAAACATTTGAAACATGCGCAGAACTGTGAGCAGCGCAAAACTACGGAATTAAAGGCAAAGCATAGACTTGAGCCCCCACGGATACGCCTAGTTGCTTTTGGGGCAAATGTTAGACTCAAATAAAAGTCGGTATATATAATAGTGTAATAGCGTACAGACGATAAATAATTACATAGAAATAAAGCCTTTCATTAGAATTTCAGTTGTAATTTCATTGTGTGGCGATTACTAAAATTAGCAGAGATGATTATTTTGTATTTGAAAATCGTAAATATATTATAGTTGTATTGATAAATTTAAGAAGTTACAGCTGCGGATAGCAATCAAATAAATGATTAGAATCGAAGCAAATTAATGATAGCTCTCACTAGTTTAATACTGAATGATGTCAATTTCTTAGCTGTTCCAAGTCTTATAAAGGTAGTTTGAATGTTTTAATTATTCATTGTCTGAAAACCGTTGTCAACTTCAAACTCGTCAACAGAATAATATAGAATAATATATTCCAAAGGTACTTCCCCCGCCTGTTAGCGGAATCATCCAGAAAGATCACCTAAAACTACTGGGTATAACGTTTCAAAGCAAGTTGGGCAACTGGGACAAGCATTTTAACAACATGCTAAGTAAAGCCAGTGGTAGACTATACATACTGAGAGTCTGCAAGTCCTATGGATATACAAAAGATGAATTACATCTACTGTTTAACAGCCTTATATTGTCCACATTCTATTTTGGAATTGAGGTGTGGGGATCTGCGTGCAGCAAGTATTTAAATAAAATCAATAAATTTTTCAAGAGATCTTATAAGTTTGGTTACACTAAAATTATTTACAACATCGAGGACATGATAGCTCAAAGAGACAAATCTATGTTTGATAACAAGTAACTTGTACAACCCATTGCAAGATCTTTTACCGGAACGCAGAAAACGACTACTGCGCAAGCAAGGACATGAATTCATCTTACCTAAAGTCTATACGGAACGTTTTAAAAATATTTTTCTGAATCGCTGCCTATTTAAATTTGTATAAATTCATTTTAATCCACTGTTTATATTGCAATTATATATATATATATATATATATATATATATTATATTTATATTTTTTTGTCTTGTAAATATATTGTAATTATAGATTTTGTAAACTCTAACGTTTTGCTGAGAGTGTTATTCAATACAGACTATTATTTATTTATTTATTTATTTATTTATTTATTTATTTATTTATTTATTTATTTATTTATTTATTTATTTATTTATTTATTTATTTATTTATTTATTTATTTATTTATTTATTTATTTATTTATTTATTTATTTATTTATTTATTTATTTATTTATTTATTTATTTATTTATTTGTTTATTTGTTTATTTATTTATTTATTTATTTAGAGTCGGGATCTTTATCAATTGACAATTAAAATGCAAAATTTCAGATTTTCTTAACCATAACTTATATTTTACGCAGAGTAAAATTTAGGAAATCACAAAAACGTCCGATGCACAAAATGCATTCAGACAGAACAGATATGTCGATGAAAAAATTGAAAGTTCGGCGTTTTATTCTATGCGAGAATCACAGCTCAAATAGCGATATTCACTGTTTACAAAACAAACACGTCACAAACGCATTGTTATGTTAATGTACAACCACAGCACAGAATATTCTTTTGAAATAAGAGCCAATCATTGCCTAGTTGGCACATGAATAACAAAGGCTTACGTCAGCGTGAACATCGCTATGAGCTATTTTTGAAAGGAGCGTGAATTTGGAGAAGTCGACATCTAAACAAAAACGTGCCGCAAAAAATCGTTTTAATGATTTGTCAAAAGCAAAACCCATCATGGTTAATGAAAGGCCTTTTTCATGATATACGGTTGACGGTACCATCGGTCAGATTTCGAAAATTAATTTACCTCTTAAAAAAACATTTTTGTGCATTACAAATTATAGTTATAAGTCAGTACAGTCAAGTAAAATTCCAAGAAAAACTCCGCATTTTGTCAAACTCAGTTCACATGTAAAAGATCTAGCACTGCTTTGTACTATTTAGTAATTTGTGTTTCACGGATATATTGTTTGCACTCTAGTCCTTTTATCACGGTGTAGTTTATATAATAAATACCACTTCTCCTACTTGTTTTTAAGGGGAATGTTGGGGAACTAACAGCCCAATCAGTAACAATGTCCAGAACTCACAGGAATGTTATGGGGATGACTACAAACCATGCAATGAGGATTCCGTCTTCTGTGTAGGAGGTGTACATTCGATTTATGCGTATTCTTTGTACGGTGAGTATCATTTAGTTTGAAAACCAAATGTAGTAGAATGCACGCCCTGAAAGTGTGCAACATAAATATCACTAAATAGTGCTATTTTATACTAATTTTATTGTTTTCTTTTACTATTAAATAGTGACAGCTGTTGCACACCTTTAGTGCATGCACTCTATTGACAACATGTATTATAACTTAATTTATCAAGCCTTCCTATATATCTCTAGCTTTTTTTCAGGCCGATAATTTCGTTTGCCTAGTATAACTCAAGTAGACTTGTGATATGGACATTTTTTCTTAATATTGCAACACTTCTAACTAACTAACTACTAACTTTTCATGCGTAAATTTTTTTTAAATTCACGGATAAGACGTTAATGGCAATTCGTGTATAACGCAAAAAAATTATTTTCATGAAGGCGTCGAATACAACAAACTCTAAACACTATGCTCAATTATTTGTACAAAACTTTAATTGATACATTAATTCATTTTTGATTCTTTGGTGCATTATTTGTTCGGGTTGTTATTTGAGTTTGTTTAAATCTTTAACTACTGTCCTAAGCTTCATTTTTCCTGCAGTCTTATGACGTTCTGTTTCACTTTAGCTTGGAAAACCGCTGCTCCGATATGAGATACAAAATTGTCAAAAATTCCATTTCAAAATCTCATGATCTAAGGAATAAACAAATTACACGATTGAAAATACTTGTACGAGCTTTACGCATTCGTTATTTCTTGTCAAAAAACCCACTTGCTTACTGCGCTTACTTCTTCGTTTTCTTGATACTTCTCAACTTGTGCATCAAAACCGTTTGCGCATTTTTTCCGTTGAGTAATCTCTGTATGGTAAAGTGCATGTTAATCTACAACATGCTGAGCTTTATTTGCTGTGTTGCATTTATATGAAATAAACATGAAATAGGGTGGTCAAGGCAGGGCTAGAAAAAACAGCTAACCAATGGCCAAATGACATGTACAGGCTATATTGGATATTTGGTAGTAAAATTATCATGGAGTACGAGTTATCAATACTTCTTTTATGACGCTAAGCAAATCATTTCAAGGTTCCGAATACGGCAAAGTCTAAATCTGACAAACATGGTCCTTTTGTGCTAATCTTTAAAAACATTCATTTATGGCATTTATTCATCCATTTATGGCATTTATTCAATGTTGGGCTCAGAATAGTAGCCATCCTCACCCACTCTACCACAGCCCCCAAGTTTAATTTGTTACTTATTTCGAGCCCTGATATAACATCGAAAACATGAGACATTTTTTCATCATATCAAGAAATACAATTACCATATTAAAATCATGAATTGCTTCACCACATGCAATTAAGGGAATTCGGATAATCCACCCAAAATTTCTTTATGGAATCTGTAATCCTTTACTTGGGATCCGTAATCAAGAAACTTGAAATTCGGAATTTATTTAAATGCTGGATACCCTTATACATTTGGGGAATTGTTTCATAAGGATAAAGGGTCTTATAAATAACATTTCAAATGACTTAATAGTTATTATGGTTTTTGGACATTTTCTTATTTTGTTTGTATTTTATTTATTTTGTAGCCTTGTGAATCCGATTGATAGACTCTGCTGGTATACAATGGCACAAGATAATTCAGATAGATTAACTAGTCAAAAAGAGTGATTGGAACAAATAATGTAATGTAATGTAAACTTTAGTTATGCTGTATACTTCATTTAATTTAACTGATAAATAGTAAGTGATTTGAAAAATTGAAAAAAATGTAACGCTGAACTCGAAAGGCCCAAGATAGCCAGAACTGGAGGACTTTTGTTGCTGCCCTTTATACCAGTGTATACACAACCACATCAGCTACATCGGATGCCGATACCTATCGTGTTTGAATAAAAGCTGTCATTACTATTATTAGTTCTAGTGCCGTTATGCGTGTAACGTTGGAGAATAAACCAAAGTGCTTTGGTTATTGTGATGCATTGCAACTAAAAGACGTTTTCTTTCTTTTTTTTCCATTCCACTCTCCCCCTCACTTTCTCTCTTTATTTCTTTCTCTTTTTTTTGCGCCGAGTCTGACAGGCTCGGGATAGTAGTTATTGCCTCAGTGTACCCCGTGACAGGCATGGCATGGTTTTTATAATAACCTAAAAAAAGATTGACTTTTTCACGTTACGACAATCAATCAGGTTTAATAATAATTCAATAAGTGGGGATGTGGTTGTGTTATGTGTGTTTTATCTTTTTGACATCCCTGGCTCTCCACGTATATCAACAGATAATTAATTAACGTTGTGCCTTCCTGGTCCATATTACGGTTGATAAATATTTGGTATATGCTGGTCCATACTCAATATTCTAAAGTTCTAAGTTAAGGTGTTGTACCTTCATTCTAGCAAAATAGACAAAGGTGTTTTTATTTATTTATTTATTATTATCTTTTTTGCCGTATAGAACAGCATGTTTTAATACTTTCATCGGTAGTTTTCCATTAAAAAAAACACATCAAAAGATTATTTTCTGATGGACCAATCAACTTGTACTTCACTGATGATCACCCAAAGTTTTTCGATTCTACGATCGTTTTCGATCTATATACGTACGATCGCGATCGAAATCGTAGGATCGAAAAACTTTGGTTTTCTCGAAATCTAACTTTTTTTCGATCGTTTGCGACCATTCTCGATCGTTTGTGCCACATTAATTTATCAAAAAGGTAAGTATATCAAAGTGGAAAAGAGCGGTTCTTTTTTCGAAAGTGGGTGAAAGCGTGAAATACGTTATTAACAATTTTGCATTATCCTACAAACACTTATTATTAATTACTGCACTCAATCTTGTCATGTTGGTAGGAGACGACGGTTTGTGTTTTCACAGGCCAATCAGGGATAGCCTATTTTATCATATAGATAGAAGCACCTATGTTTATTGACGCGTTTTTCTCTCGTTCCTTTCAGCCACGCTAGAAACGCTTGACTTCCCAGATGCAGCATGAGCAATCGGATTATCTTAAGATTAACTTTCAAACTTTAAACTGATAATTATAGTAATGTATTTATTGACAAAAAACATCAGATACCATGAAATTATATTTTAAGGAAGCCCTCAAATAGTTGTAAAATATTTTACAGAAATCACTAATCAATACTTCCATAAGCTGGATTACATTTACATTTATGGCTTTTTTTACAGAGATAATTACAATTTCAATTAAACATTATTGTCTAAACTTCCTCATGGATATGTTTTATATGTTTAAAATGATTTGATATCTGAGTAATTATTTTCATGTATTTCTGTATAAACCAAAGCTTTTCGTGTTAGTCAATAGTTTTTCGAGTTACACTGTGATCTATGGATTTTTTTAAGTTGTCTGTAACAATTGTTTCTTCCGTACGTTGATCTGTTATTTTCTGAACCGAACTGAAAGTTATTCAAAATGTGATATACATTAATTATTGTTAATTATTGTTTAATGATACAAGTTCATACAATACAATACAATACAATAAAGGTTTATTCAAGATGCAAATTAAAGGTGACAGTTACAAGATAAATTAAGCGTAGCAAAGCAATACAGAACATTAATAACAAAAGTGGCATCATGAAAAGGAAGTTAAGAGGTTAGCCCTATGTGAAAACTCCCTAAAAAACTACTAACAGATAAACGACTTTAAGCTAAGCGACATAAAACGACTAATTGAAAAATTGTGTAAATATATAAAAGTTAGGTGTAATAGCTTAATAACAAAAGATAAATAAATAGTAATAGTGATGAAATAAAATAAGTTAAATGCCTAAATGATTTTTCAATTTCTTCTTAAAGTCTGAAAGGCTATTTGCTTGTACAATATGAGCCGGTAGTGAGTTCCAGTGTTTAATTATTCTGATAAAAAAGGAGAATTTGTAACTGTTTACTTTAGCAGCATTCAAATACAGTTTATATGGGTGATTGGCTCTCGTTGATTTATATTTAGAAAAGCTAAAATAGTTATCAAAATCAAGATGGTTTAGGCCGAAGACAATTTTGTAACATTCGATTAAGGATAAGTAGTCTCTTCTAATGGCGAGTGTAGGCCAGTCCAGAATTTCACAACGTTCTTCGTAAGACATTTCTCCCTGTTTTTGATTTAAGGCAAGTCTAGATGCTCTACGCTGGACTTTTTCCAATGCATGAATGTCTTTTACGAGGTGAGGGCTCCATACGGGTGCAGCATACTCCAAGATCGGCCTGACTAAGGATGTATACAACATTTTGAAAATGTCCCTATTGGCTGTACCAATTGAGCGCTTGATGACTCCCAATACTTGATTAGCCTTTCTGACTATGGAGTTGATATGTGTCCCCCAGGAAAGGTCACGTGTCATGATAACCCCAAGGTCTTTAAAGTGATCAACATCCTTCAGCTGATTAGATCCTAAAGTGTAGTTAGTTGTGGATTTATCTCTGGAGTGAGTAATTCGCATGCATTCACACTTATCGGCGTTGAATCTCAATTGCCAATCATTGGCCCATCGGTTAAGACTGTTTAAATCAGACTGTAATGCTGGTATGTCAGAGATCTCATCGATGATTGCTCTATAAATCTTGGTGTCGTCTGCGTAAAGTTTGGTGGTAGATGTGATATCATCGGTGATATCATTGATATACAATAAAAAAAGAATGGCTCCCAGTATTGTTCCTTGTGGTGTTCCAGACAACACTGGAGACCAATCAGAATATGTACCGCGGATATTGACTCTTTGAATGCGCCCTGTTAGAAATTGTCTAAACCAGTCAAGGAGACCGCCATCAATACCATTTGCGTATAGCTTTAGTAGTAATCTTTCGTGTGCAACGCTATCAAAAGCTTTTGCAAAGTCGAGGAACACAATATCAGTTGGTATGCGCCGGTCCCTGGAGCTGGCCCAGTCATTAACAGAACTCAGGAGCTGCGTGACTGTGGATCTTCCCTCTAGAAAACCGAATTGATTTTTGTTGAAGAGATTGAGGTCGTGCCAGAAGTGTAGAATTCTGTTGCGAACAATTTTCTCGCAGATCTTACATACAATACTAGTCAGTGAGATCGGGCGATAGTTTCCTCTCAAATTTTTAGACCCTTTCTTAAACAAAGGTGTTATATTGGCCATTTTCCACTCTAAGGGTAGTGTTCCAGTGGATAAGGACATATTCAGTATTTTCGTGATTGATGGTGCAAGTTCTGACGCACAGGTCTTTAAAATTTTCGGCGAAATGCCATCAGGTCCAGGGGATTTGTTTCCATCGAGACCATTGAGTAGTTTTAACACTTCTGAGGTTGAACAATTGATGTATTGAAAATTGAATCAGTAGAGCAGTCAAGCGTCGGAAAGTTGTCATAATTCTCAACAGTAAATACGGAGGAGAAATAAGAGTTCATACTATTAGCGATGCTTTTATCGTCATTTAAAACAGTTTCGCCGACCTTTAGAGTTACTAGATTATTAGTTCCTTTACGCTTGGAATTGACATAACTCCAAAATGGCTTAGGATTTTCGTTATTCTTTAGATCTTGAGAAAGCTTGTTTACAAACTCCCATCTAGCCGTATTACAGTCGCGTTTGATTTTATTGTTTAAATGGCGATATTTTGCCCAGATTTGATCATCCTGAGTTCTCTTGGCTTTTCTGTAGAGAGCCTTCTTCTTTTTGCATAACAGTATCAATTCCTTAGAAATCCAGGGAGTTTTTGGTTTTCTTTTAGGCTTATTTTTAGGAATAAACTCGTCGACTGCGCACATCAACAAATCTTTCCATGCAGACCAAACCTCATCAATATTGCTTGAGAAGAAAGCACAATCCCAGGGAATGTATAACAAAATGGACTTGAGTTGCTTCCAGTCCGCTTTCTTAAAGCTGTACGACAGATTAAAGGATGTTTTTTGTACGTACGGTTTACCAATTAGATTGAATGTTATTATATTGTGATCAGAAAACGGTTCTCCAACAACAAGATTATTGATGATGTCTTGTGTAGTAGTCAATACAATATCTAAGATATTGAGGTTTCTAGTAGGCTGAGTCACCAACTGGGTTAAAAAATTATCTTGCATGATGTCTGTCAGGATAGTGTGTTTTGTAGAGTCGTATGCGATGCATTCTCTCGACCAGTTATAATCAGGTAGGTTGAAATCACCTAAAAGGATAAGTTCAGAGTAAGATAGATTTTGTAGAACATTTTGTAGATCCAATAGTGGTTGCTCGCTGGAGTTAGGTGGTCTGTAGAAAACTCCTATCGTAATTGTATGTTGTTTATTAGTCAACACGTCTATTAGTAAGATTTCAGAGTCATTATTTTGTGTAGTATCACGAAGATACGCTTTAATGGGTTCACGGACAGCAATCAGTACACCACCACCAAAGCGGCCATTGACTTTTCGATCACGCCTGAAGACTGTATAGTTGTATGGAAAAATTTCTGCGTCAGAAATGCTATCGTCCAAGTGTGTTTCAGTGAGGACAATTATATCATATTCGTGTTGTTGAATTTCCAAAGCTAATAAAGTAGATTTGTTAACAATACTATCATCGGATATTAGAGAGAATGTGCATGAAAGAATACTAGATATCGGTCTGTAATTAGTAGGGAGGGAGGTGTCTCCTCCTTTATTGAGTGTCTTTAAATCTCGGAGCCGGGTCATGCCCATAGCTGTCGACTGCGTGAGTTTTGTCTTGAGCATGCATAATATATGCTCATTCACAGACCGAGCCGACACACAAACAGACAATGAATAACTGTATTTACATTTTTTTATGAAGAGGTGCTTTGGAAAGAATAATACTAGAGTACACACGCTAAGAGTGTGTAATTGTTATTAATATTAAGCAGTAAATAGCACTTATTAAACAATAGGGGACAAGAGAATTTGCATAATTTCGCACTATTTATTGCTATGCATGTTGCACACTTAAAGTTCAACCAACTAATCCATAAAATTTCAGTGATACTAACTAGCACAATTTTATGACAATTCTATTGTTTTCTTTTTTTTTTTTTTGAATAGCACTATTTTGTACCATTTAGTAATTAGTGTTTCATGGGTTTATTTTTTGCACTCTAGTGTCTGAACTCTATAAAGGAAAAATATATAAAACGAGTTAAGAGTCCTGACCACTTTAGAAAAGCAACAACGATTGACACTTGTGCCCGCGAGCAATTTACCGCTGAAAACTCCGCGCGTGCGCCAAATCCCGCCAAAAGGCAACATAAGAATAACATAATGGGTCTTCTAAAATCATGCTTCAACCAGCCAAAACCCTCATTTTTTGCGCGGGACTCTAAATTTTTCTTCATTTTTTCTGAAAGATTTCGTAAAAATCTTTCTTTTTCTGAGATTTGAAAAAAATCCTGATGACTTTTCAACGTAACACGCGATGGTAAGTGGTTTAGGGTTTCACTTTTTAAAGCGATTTTAAGTCGAAGACGAAAACAAAACTGTAAATTTTGACAAAATATTAAAACATATACAATTTATTTTCCCATATTTGTGTAAAATAATGTCTAGTTGAGATTGCTGTAAAAACTACGTCAATAGCTTTGTTAACGCCGTGTCACACTTGCAATTTTTTCGTGCAACTTGCCTAGCTCGCGAAAAAAATTGTCGCAGGTTGCAAGAGCGTTTTGCGCGTGTGACACCCCCTCGAGCAAATCAACTTCTACTTTCTGCAACAATTTTGGAAAAATCGCAAGTGTGACATGCTCGCGTGCAACTTGAATTTTTTTCAAAATAGCGCTGCACAGACCCATTTTTTTTTCTTTTCGACATCTTCCATGTCAAGAAGACACAATACAGCGATCACTTGCTTTTTAGCATTGTCATCGGCTGTGGCTAGCCGCGAAGGCGACGGATGCTCGAATATTCAAATTACGCTTGCAACTACAAAATAATTGAAATTGCAAGTGTGACACGCCCTTTAGTTTTTCAGTAATAATTCTTTTGTGAAAAATGCATTTTTTAGCCATTTGTTCTTCAAAAATGTCAAAACATGGTTCTGTTCAAAAACATGCTTCTGTTCAAAAATTTTTATCTCGAAAACAGGCGCGGGACTATATTGATTTCTATTCAATTTTCGATTAATAGTTAAAAAATTCATTAATACTTCATGACCATTTTGTCCAATCCGATGCTCCTCTCTGGTCACGAGGAAAACACTCTTTTCCACATAAAGTATGCTTGAAACTATAAAGCCCGGGGAGGGTTTTGAATGTGGCCCAGGGGAATAATGGGGTATAATAGAAAAAAATGGAATACAAATGAACATGAAGCACTATATAATTGCACATGTGGCATTATCTATGAATATTAATGTATAATGTTACGTGTGATGTTATATAGTGCTTCAAGTTTGAAGATAGTTGCAATAAAATATAAAAAGCATTAATTTCAATAATCCGAACATTTATTTATTTATGTGATAGCTTACAAACGAAAAAAACAATTATTGAATACTTAGCCCGATATTTCCAATGTCAACTTCAAAAGAAAGCTGCTCTATCGAAGGATCTCTGTTGACTTGACCTATTATCCGTTCGGAAAAAAAACTTTAAACGACAACTTTGTAGACGAACGTGGACTTTGGGATGCACTGTTCCAATGCGTTTTTCTCTTCTTCTTTAGACTTTGGTGACCTGAACACTCATTTCACAAGCATGTTTTCACCCATGCAAGCGAAGTATCAAAACACCACAGTCGAAGCATATAGAGAATTTGTCTGCGCATGTCGTAAGTTAATGGTAGAAGCCGCTATAATCACGCGAAGAAAAATACCTTCTAAATCCCCTTTAATCCCAATTCACAAAAGCGATACTTCAGCTGTCAAAAGTCTCTGTTCCAACCATACAGTGATTGGCCGTTATTTCCTTACGGCTTATTATAGTTCTTGTTGGACAATAGCATAACAATTTGTTTGTTTATTACAATGAAGTATCTGCAAGATTCTGCAATATGGCCGCTTTCACAACGAGACTAGGTCGTCTTTGACTGCCGATCAAAGATTTTGGCCAATACTCTATTGAAAACCAAAAGTATAATACTAATCTACGATTATTAAAGAAAGATACCAAGGAAAAACTTAGCGGCGCATAA
Source organism: Diadumene lineata (assembly GCA_918843875.1). Taxonomy (NCBI): domain Eukaryota; kingdom Metazoa; phylum Cnidaria; class Anthozoa; order Actiniaria; family Diadumenidae; genus Diadumene; species Diadumene lineata. The sequence goes on from OU974084.1 coordinate 2,289,014, forward strand.
CATTTAAGCTCGACTTTTCTTCAAATTTATGCGAAAAAATTGACCATAGAGTAAGACTGACAAATCTTCTCCGTGCTTGAGTTAAAGTTTATATTCAGTGAAGATAGAAGTATATCAACAAAAGCCTGACCAAAAACTTACAAAATTTGGTGGTTCATCTGTGTTTTCACAATTATTTGGATGAATCAAGATCATTCTAACATAATTTCAGGTTCGGTATTCAAATCAGTCGAAATTGCTTGAGAGGAGAAACACAACCATGGCGTCAAGAAATATCGCAATATCACATTTTGGCCAATCTTTCTGAAAAAAATAACAATGCTGTGATATAGAATGTGGTTTGAAGACTCGCATCAGTTATATTTAGCATCGGCGCAGCCCCTCAAACATACCGCTTATCAAGAAGGAAAGTTGACCAAAACTTGCAAAATGCGCAAATAATCTGCTCATCACTCCACAAAATCGACCCTCAATAAGAAATCATTTTGTACCACACAATTCCCGTGACCTTTGATTGATAATCTGTGGAAAAAGTCTTCTGCTACTTCTTTTATTTTGGCAGCAGTCCTCATACGAATGCAGTAGGTTTGAGTTTTTCTTCTTCGTTTTGCGGACTTTTGCTCAAAAATATTTTGAGATCAAAAACCTCCACATTTGCTTGACTTAGTCACAGCACCTTACAACGGGATAGACTTTAAGTATCCATTTATATTTTCCTAAATTGAAGATCGCTAAGATTGCGATTGGAACTCAAAAGTTCCCCAGTCGTAGCAAAAAATGTAAACATGACCGCGGGCTAAAATTTTCTGACATGCGCAGACAAATTCTCTATATGCTCACAGTCGACTGAATAAGATACTGATAAGCTTCGCACTCGGGATTTTATACCTGATAAAACACTGCTGCTCGTTTATTAAATAGTACATAAATTCTCTATAAAATATCTTTCTTAGAAAAAAAATCGTGGTGACATTTTGTATAAGTAATCAGGACCCTTAATACACGACGTTTATTTGTCGTCATGACGACATTGTCAAGTGAAAAGTGAACGAGTTATTCGCTTATATAGCGATACTTTAAGTTTACTAACAAATAAATTGTTATGCTAAAATGCCAACCAGAACTACAATAAGCTTTATTTAAATAACGACCATTCACTGTCTGGTTGGCACATGAAAGTATCGCTATACTTTTTCACTTTACATGGACGTCATGACGTCATCAAAATATCGTGTCATATCTCGTTTTATATATATTTTTTTTCTTCCATTTTTTATTCTTCTATTTTCATATGAAATGTAAATTGAAAACATAATATTCACGAAATATGAAATAATCTTGGGTAGTTGGCGTTTTCGTCGATCGGGCTTGTAATTAATAGAGGATATTACATGGGCGCGCGAAGATACGGATTTTTTCTTCGAGTGGTGAAAAGATCTCACGAGTGAGCGCAGCGAACGAGTGAGATATTTTCAACACGAGAAGATAAAATCCGTATCTTCAAGCGACCATGTAATGTTCTGTTTATCATATAATTATTCATAAAATATTCAAAGACAAAGGAGTATGTTCATGCTTTTTTGATTTTATAAAATATTCAAATTCAAAAACAAAGAAATATGTTGACATTCTTTTTTTTAAATTTACAAAATATAAAAAGTAGCAAATATGAATAGGCGGCATTTTAAATGAAATGCCGTCTACAAAGGTGTTAAGAATCTAATGTGCTGAAAAAAAAAGTCTCGTAGCAAAGCTGTAAACGGAGCTAAAACATGTTTACTCAATTAGTCTTGACTGCTATCCGGCGATGATTCAATTGTCAGAACTCGTCGATATTTTTTGTTGCTGTTTGTCGATGTTTCTGTTGATGATGGTAGATTAATGTTAAAAGTTCCTCCATGGATGGTGTTGCCATAAAACAAAGTTTGAAGCTGGTTTTGATTGGATGCTGAAGCTTGCCTTCAGTCGCTGTCATTATGCGTGTCTCGCTGGTGGTGGTGTTTTTTCTTGAGGACAAAATCTTAGAAATATTTTCTTGCTGCTTCTCTCCAAGTTGACTGTAATTATTTACTGATTGTATGTTCTTATGTCCTGTTACTTGGATAATTTGATTTGGAGGGATTCCGCTGTCTTGGAGTTTTTGTACAAGGGTTTTTCTTCCTGCGTGGTTTGTTTTCAGAGCGATGTTGGCAGCTTTGCACATGTCTTTCATAATACTGTCGAGTTTATTTATTCCCATCGGAAGTGTTTTAAACCAAAAACAATCTCTAAGTTGCTGAACAGTTGATAATTTAAAGTGGTTTACTGACAGATAAAAAGGTGCATCGGGTTCTCGCATTAAAGGAGGGCGTTTTTCTGCATAAAGTTTGTAAACAAAAACAGGATTACGCTCACTCTCAACTTCTGTATTTTCATACATTCTAGGTGGTGTTGAACGTATGTTTCTCGTGTCTTCACCAGTTCTGGTTTTTGTTTGTCGTTCACAATAGGCTAGAAACTCTTTCCCTTCGCTGTTTGTGTGTAGTGTGATGTCTCCCCAACGAAGCTGGCGCTGTTCTTTGCATCCGCGTAGTCCAAAATGCTGGATATTATTCAACCAAACAGTGTTTAGAAGAGCTTGAGGACTGTCTATTCCTAAAACCTTTTTGTCATAAAGAATGTTGATCTCTTGGTCTGTTAGAGCTGAGGTTGCTCTTGGCATATTACCATAACCTTGTCCTTTGAGCTCTTTTTGCTTCGCTTTCAATGCTTCTCTCATCTTATTGAAAGCAGGATCGGAAAAGAGCCGTTTACCGTAGTTTTGCTTTCCAAGGTAACGGTCTACACTTGATAAAATTCCTCTAAGCGAGGAAGGTTCATAGTTTTTACCTTTTTTGGTTCTTGCAGCCACAATGAACCGACTTAGGAAAACATTCAATTCAGTAGGTGGTATAACTTCCAAATCTCTGCTTTCGTTTTGTTCTTCAAGTAAAAACGCTCGTACTATTTTCAAATCATAAAGGGTCTTCTTTTTGGTGTTTTCGTTCTCTTGGTTGGAGATTAGATCATTCACATCCGTGTCTGTTATGTTAAGAAATCGTCTTTGCTGCTCACTCTCTATTTCAAATGTAGGTAACTCTTCCTCTGCCTGTGCGGCCATGATTATTGCATGAATGAAACTAGCTACAAAGCCGCCGCTCGAAGGCCTCTGAAGTGTATCCATGGCAACGTGTTCTTTTCACTAGTGGAAATAACATGTTCTTTTCACTAGTGAAAATAACAGGTTTACGAAATTGAGAAATATAGGTATTTTATGAATAATCATATGATAAAAATATTTAATAAATATAGCTTTTGAAGTGATTTGCGTTGAGAGCGACTCCCTTCCCCCCTAAAAAAAATAACAGTAAAGAAGACTTAAAAAAATTTCCTTAGGCAGTGACGCTTAGTTCCAGACTCAATGGTAAAAAATACAACAGTGAATATGCTCTCATTAAACCGCATCATCCCTCAAAAAACCATCCGCCTGTGACCAATAAAACATTCACTTGCAAAAAGCAAACATAACACAATGCGTTCTCTAAACTCTCTCATTCGGATCTAAAAGCTGAACTAGTCAACTTGTTTGTGGCAAAGAAGCACAAGAGACAAGATGAAATTAGTGATTCTGCTGATGATTCTCAACTGTGTCGTAGCACACAAGGTAACATAAATTAGTTTATTTAGTAATAATTAGTATTAATAATTAGCATTACTCTTATTATAAAAAACTTGAAAGAAAATGGAGAGTCCCGTATGGCTCAAGAGTCGATTATTTGCAGTTGAAACAAACCGTAAGACACCAAAACTCGGCAGGTTAACTATTATAAAATAAACAAAGTAAAAATAAAACTTTGACATTTGAATTGAATATATTTTGTTATATTAACCAAGACATCGCCATCATTGTCTTCGTTTATTTCAATTGTGTATAGGCATTTCTATTTTAATGCGTAAGACTATAGTAAATATCTTAACTATATGACGCAATGGCGGAATTTTTGGTGAGATTTTCCATCTACGTTAACCTATTTCTCATGTATACTAAATTTGTACGGCGCGTGGAAATTAGAACTATTTATTCGCAAAATGATATAAAATGATTTGATAATGACAATAGCTCTGACATGAGCTGCTTAAAAGTTATGCATGAAGCAAAACGACAGAGACAAACCAAAAAAGGTAATCATCTTTGCGAATCAAAATTAACTCAAATAAAATGTTGAAATGAAATATTATTATTTTTTATTGACTAAGAAATATAACGTTGTGAGAGGACTAGCGATGAGCTCTTCTAATGCCACACCTTACTAGTGAAATAGATGCAAGCATACGCGCTTCAAGTGCTCTCTTAACTGTGAAATAGTGCGATTAATTTAAACATAAGCGTAGGTACAAAATAATGAAAAGTTTTAATCCTTTCATTTACATATGCGTTTATGTATAATTCGTAGTAATAATATTATTTTTGTTTTTATAGTAGTTTTTTAGGGTATGGATGAAAATAATTATGCAATGTAATTCTAGCTACCCTCTTTAAATAAAGTGCATTTTTATTATTAGTAATATTAGTTGCAGTAGCAATTACTGCAAGATAAATCTATATGTATATACAAATATGCTCAATCACTTAATCCTGCACTTATGTTTGCGACTGTTTCACAATAGTAAGTAAAAGCTGTTGTGAACGAGTCTGCTATTTCAAGACAGTTTAAGGACTTGTGTCGTGCTCAAGTTTACAGTCATTTCAAGCGAATAGCAGGAGTTATCAGAAATCTTAAAAAAACATGAATAAATCCACAAAACAGTCCTAGAAGCTGGGGATGTATCTACTCAACAGGATATTTGATAAAAAATAACTGTATTTCATAAAATAAATTGATATTCTTGTTTTACGACTGATGCTATGAACTCAAGTCATGTGCGAAATAGGCGTCGCTTGATTTTCCAGGTGATTTCTTTCAAAACCACGATAACATGTGCTCCGAAATGGTTCACCCACGGTTTACTAAACTAATTAAGCTTTATTCATAATATATTTTTTTAAATGTTAGGTTATCATATTTTATTTTTACAATATTAAACTTTTCAAATGCTTTTTTTTTTGAAAACGACCTATATAACGCTTTTATATAAATTTTCTCGCAACAGACCGATCTAAAGTTAATTGCCGACATGTTGAGCGGGGTTGTCCATATACGTTTTTATAATTCTAATTGAAAGCATCCAAAACATCTTTGAAAATCGTATTTTTGCTTCTCTCATCTTCGCACAAATTACACATCTTGGAAGGAGTTAGATTATGCTTCAATGTATCTACAACAGTTACAGGTCAGTAAACTCAGACAGATGCTTTAAAATGATAAATTTGTCTAGCCGATCTGTGCGCAATTTTGTATCAAAACATATTTTTTATCATTCAGAAGATATATTATGATATAAGCAAATCATTTAGAAAGTAGACGAGCCGGATTTGAGCCTTAAAAGATAAGATATAAAGATATGAAATGGTTCACAGATCAAGTTCGGCGAGACAAATTTATCGTTTTAAAGCGTCTCTCTGGGTTTACTGACCTGTAACTGTCGTAGAAAACGGTAAAAAATTGTAAAAACGGTTTTGTTAACTTCACGTTTCTATGCCCCAAATATAAGATAGCCTAAAAAGCTTTTGCCCAAACAAATATATCGATAACTAGCAAACATTTTCATGATAATTTGGGACTGCTTACGTGTTAACTGACGTTCGAGCTGAAATGAAGGGAATCTGACAGTGGTTTCACACTATTGTGTAGAAAAAGACTGTGAGAGATTTATGTTGTAATCTTTATAACCATAATTAATGACTTGGCTTTTCATGTCAGATAAACGCGAGATAGTTCTTGTGTCCAGTATAAAATAAAAAGCGTAGCGTTTAAAAGAGCGTACGCGTTTTTGCCAAGGGACCGAAAAACTGTACGCGTTTTGGAGGAATCGTCGTAACTGTGAACACTCCGCTTCAACTCTGCGGTTCAGTAGCCTGCGTTGCATCCGGAAAAAATGCGAAACAGCGCACAATATTGTATTCCAACGTGCCAAGATTTTGACACGCGCTCTGATTGGCTATTTCTTACTCGTAATATGATTGGCTCTAAATGCTCTTTCCAGTCCTTCTCAGTTTTAAAGAATAACTTTGTTCATAATATTACACATGCTTCTCGATAGAAAAACTATGAGAGCTTGTCTTGTTACATGTGTAAATGGGAATATTTTGCCAAACTTCACTCAGAAATACAAGCCCTGTTAATCAAAGCAAATAACAGACTCGTGAGAAGCTAGCTAGAGAGCCTTTATTGATCCCAGCATATCGTTCGACTTTCGTCGGAAAAGATTTTTAACGCAAACCTCAACGATTTTGACCTTTTGAACTCTTTTGAGATAGTCAATCGTCATTTAATTTAGTTCAATAAAAGCATTGCAGGGAGTCTCAGAACACCTTTTTGAATTGTGCGCTGCTTCTCAGACGGTATTAACGAGATAATTAACTGGATGCAACGCAGGCTACTCTGTGGTGTGAAAAGAACAACCAGAGATTGCGTGCGCATGCGCGGTGTTTTTCATAATAAAAGGCTGTTGGGACCATGTTTGTTTTCCCACATTGAAGGCCAAAAAATATATACAGGGATAAAAGGGGAGTAGATTTTTTGTACTAGGATCCTCATAGTAAGGTGTGCATGAGTTTGCAGGATGGGGATGGTAATAGTGAAATCATATAGGTTTGTAGTGGTATTGAAAATGCAAAAACATCTGACTTGGAAAAAAATTACTCGCTGCATTTTAAGACTCGTTTGCAACTGTGCAAAGGTACACGGAATCATAAACTTCGTCCAAGATGTGTAATTTGTGCGACGATAAGAGAAGGAAAAATACGATTTTTAACGATGTAAAATGAACCTCGACTCCCGGTGGGGGCACTACCCTATATCGACTATACGGTGATGATCCGCTGAACAGGGTATGTTTTTTCGACCTTGTTGTCATGAACAAGGTATCCAATTATACTCTATCTCCGAATTAATCCAAATTTCCTGTCATACTCAGGACCCAAAAAATGAGAAAATTATTTTGCATTCAGGAAAATGGCAGAATTAAGATCGTTGACTTAAAAAAAGATAAGAGCAGCACGTGCGTCTGAATTGTTATATTTATACAAATCATATAATGTTTGTAAACAATTGTAATTGGTCATAAACAGGGTATGGAAGTTAACTATTTTTTGTCATAAACAGGGTAACCCCCACAAGATCCCAGCGGAACACCCCTACCCAGATCTGAAGGGAGTACCCCCCCCCCCCCCCCCCCCTTTCCCCCGTGCCTCGACTGTAAAGACCTGTTTCGCTTTCAACAATTTTAATGTGAGTCCATACATTTGGTCGATCGTGCGAGAAAAGCAGAATTTGCATTATATCCCATTGTGTTTCTTTGGAAATAATCAAATGTTTGTCTATAAAGATAACTTGAAAAATATATATGCGAAATATATTTGGTACAGCTGCATTCTTAATAATAGAGTTGTAATATATTTAGTTGTACTATCAAGAAGAAACTATTTTATGTCACTGGATCGAACTTCATGTTTTACAGGGATTGTTTGAAAAACGTGGTCATGGTTATGGTCACGGTCCTGGTCATGGTAATGGTCACGGTCCTGGTCATGGTAATGGTCATGGTAATGGTCACGGTCCTGGTCATGGTAATGGTCATGGTAATGGTCACGGTCCTGGTCACGGTCCTGGTCATGGTTATGGTAACGGTCCTGTTCCTGGTAATGGTCATGGTTATGGTCACAATCCTGGTCATGGTAATGGTCACGGCTATGGTCCTGGTGATGGTAAGTAATTGACGTTGTCTGGTAAATCATAAATTATCTGATGGAAAATGTAACTAGCTCATTGGACAATAGTCGTGAGGGGTGATATAATGGTCTTACGCAATAGGCGATTTGCATTATGGCGTCACTTTACTACAACTTCCAGCATTCTTTGCGAATTCGCTTTCATATTCAAATTCTTAATCCCTTTGGAGATTAACAGAACAATTTGTGCTAATTGCGCTACAAAAGAATGTAAGCAAAGTATTCTGGAAGTTGTAGTATATGACGCTATAATGCAGATCACTTATAGGGAAACCCACATGAATACTAAGCGTTAGCCTTAATGCAATGAGGCAAAAGTTAGCAGAAATCGTAAATATACTATTAGACATTCATTGAGACTTTAGTGACTGTTAAAAATAATCTAGAAAAGAAAAATAAGTTATATCCACACTCTTCATAGAGCTAAGTCGTGTTTTCTAAAGTCTTTTTACAGTAAAGACGATATTTCCGAGATTTCTTCGAAAAATGGGTAATAAGTGGTTGACGGAACTTTCAGGGTCCAAAATAAGACCTATGAGTACCTTTCAGTGCCTCCGGATGACTCCGTGCCTTTGTACATGTGCTCCGGATTTCCCAAATACACCCGCGTAAAAATGCAAAAGTTTGAAAATCGACAGAGAAGAAAAAATAATAACAATAATAAATTCAGCTAAAAGTATTTTATCAATTTTGAAGAAATAGTTATTGAAATATGGTTCTACCTGTTAGTGCCTCTTGATAGTTCCGTGGCTTTTTGTGTTAGATTTTATATATTAGACCCCCTTAACAAAAGTTTGAAAATCAGTTGAGAAGTAAATGAATTAAAACAGAGTTTTGAATATTGAGATTAAATAGTTAATAAACTGATGAAGATCATAGTAAAGTCGAAACGTCTTGTTAGTTATCACAATAAGTAAATAAAACTTTGCATATTTTGGTATGAAATCTGTTGGCAACTTTTTGAGATCAACATGTCAATTCATCAAAACGTATCTTTTAGGGTCATTTTAAAAGACATCCATCGAGCCCCTCAAAGATTAGGGCAAATTTTTACAAGGGAGTTCGCCAGGCCCCCTCTCCCCAGGACATTTTTTTTTTCAAAACATGTACAAAATTTTCTAACTTGTTCATAGCTGCGGTTACCAATGAATTATATTATTCTATTCTTATGTATTCAAAGGGTAGTTTTTGTTATTTCAAATACCGCAATGTTTTTAGATATCATCCCCGGAGAGTTTATTAACGTTTTGTTCTTTTTTTGTTTGGCCTAGAATGTCAAAAATACAAGGTCATTAATAGTCGCGATCGATCTAGGAAAGTTCAAAGTTTCACTCCCTATAAATGTGATCTATACACTTCTGGATGGCATCGCTTCACTGGCGCTGCAGGCACAGAAATGGCAACCGAATGCCCTGCAAACTACCACTGTGGTACTGCTATGACAGTTTGGATGAAAGGACCACATCCCACGAAAAGCGAGGGAATCGTGAATCGCAAAGCATGTATTAACTTAGCAGAACGGTGTTGCGCACGCCAAACCAACATTCGTGTGCGCAACTGTGGAAATTTCTACGTGTACGATCTAGTTCCATTATCTGATTGTCCAGTACGCTATTGCGGAAGTGGAATAACAGGTAAAAAGAAAAATATGTTAATACTCATATTATAAATAGAATAAATAACATAACAAATAAATTAATAAAGAAGGATGAAAGGGGGAAAGAAAGAAAATAAGAAAAAAAGATAAGGGAATCAGATTGGGTATTCAGTGTATGTCAAACAACTTACATATATGGAAGACATATTCCAATTTATGTTTTCTTGTTTTTGTTTTAGTGAATCCTTGCCGTAAGTGCCATGGAGGTATAGTGCTTACAAAAGTTTAAAGTCAATATTATCTTAGTGGAGTGTCATGAACAGTGACTGCTATAAAATATATAAATTGCATACACAACCTTAATACATTCCCGTAAAACCCCTCCCCCCTCGCTAAATTTATGATTTTTTACAATAATCTATCTGATTCAGAAAGCTAAGAGAACCTTACTTTTAGAAACCAGGCTATTTGTAAATTGTTACCAATCCCGTTAAAATTTTATTATCAAGATAAAAACGACTGGGGAACATGTCAATATATATTATTCAGGATTGTTGAGTTTTTCTTTTGCAAATTTGAAGAGCTCTTCTTTTTTATCTTCGACGCCAACACAAAATTCGTCGATCTCTTTCCACTCTGGTGAATCTGACCAATCACGTTCCGTTCTTAAAATAACTCGGCGGCAATTAAAAGACTTAACGTGGCTGATGACGTATGCAAAGCCCAATATGGGGGAAAGGTTCTCTTTGCTCATTTTCTCTTAGTAGGATGCTGTTACAGCACTATTTGGACCTGAATGATCACAAATGTTTAATATGTTTACATTTTTACTGCAAAGATGAATTATGATCGTGCTTCTCTTTTTTATCTTTTCAGTTGACCATTGTGCCAATAAACCTTGTAAGAATGGTGGCACATGTGTAAACGAGGAAAATGACTATGCCTGCCAATGCCCATCTCCATTTATTGGAACAAACTGCGAAAAGGGTAATTTTTTATGAGGTTCAGAATCCGGTATTTGAACACAGCTGCACGAACACATATCATTCAACATCATAAGAGTTATCGATGTTATGAAAATTGTGCTCTTATCAGATCTCCACGACATAAAGAAAATGGTACCTAGCTATGCTGTTTTGGCTGTGATGTTTTTCTACTATCATTAATCAAGAGAGTATGAGATAAGAGATCTTATCTCGGACTCCATCAGGGGCCCTACTAGCTCGTCGTGCTATTTTTAGAAACTTGTTGCCAATCTCCGCACTTTTGTCTTGAGATATTTTGACGATGCGACCGCGGCCTCCTGCAATCTGTCACGTTCCGTTCCCGAATAACTTCAGTTAAAAATAGAATGAAAAGATCCCCTGGTGAATGTAAAGCCCAAAAAGGGGAATAAGATCTATCTCATACTCTCTTTCATTAATATAATTATTGATAGTTTTGTTCATGCCCATAACAAGAATAAACAAGAAGTGTTATTGCATGTCAAGATTTGATTGATGTCCGATAAAACGGAGCGCACCTCATGATACTTGTTTGTTCGACTTTGAATTCCAACTCAAGAATCACGAATCACTTTTCATTCGTATATAAACGTACTGAAATCTTGGGTTCACATCACTACTGGGAAAGGATTTCGCAAGTTTGCACGATTTTAGAAATGATTGGGTAGTTACCACAGGTAGTTTAATTTGTCACTGTCGTGTATGACAGTTTTGATCACTATCAGAATTATTTTGTGAAAAATAGAGTGCACGCACTAAAAGTGTGCAACATGAATTCCACTAAACACTGCTATTTTATGCTAATTCTATTGTTTTCTTTTGTTTAATTAGTGTTATTTACCACTAAATAGTGACAACTGGTACACACTTTTAGTGCGTGCACTCTAACTTCCAACCATTTGCATTTATTAACAAAACATGATGCATTGGCGTCAATATAAATGAAGGCTAGATCAAGTGAGCGATATTAACATCCGAAAAATGTTTAAATTGTATTATTAGTATATTTCTTTTCCTCTACTATTAGTTGACCACTGTGCTACAAAACCTTGCAAGAATGGCGGAAAATGTGTTAACAATAAATCTCACTATGTCTGCCAATGTCCATATCCTTTCTTGGGAACAAACTGCGAAAAAGGTAAAGCGAAAACAAAAATAAATCGTCAACTGGTTATTTAAATTTTCATAAAGTTTTGTTTAAACAGAATATTCTTTCTCCTTCTCGCTTCAGTTGATCATTGTGCCAAGAAGCCTTGTAAGAATGGCGGGAAATGTGTTAACGAGGAAAATGGCCATGTTTGTCAGTGTCTATCTCCTTTTATCGGGAAAAACTGTGAAAAAGGTATTTTAATACAAGTTAAAACAACAAAAGAATATTGACCAAATGTTTATGAAGTTCGAAATCCTGTATTTCATTTGAACTCAACAAAGAACAATGTCGTTCTTCATAAAAAAATATAAATACTATGAAAATTATGCTGCAAACATAACTCCACAATATAATATATTCTGATAGCCAATGGGTGACAAATTTAAGAGCAGAAAGTCAATTTCATAAACAACACACGATTCTTTTCATCGATTATAAAATATATTTTATTTGAATTCGAAATGCGAAAACAAGAAGCTCCAAAAGTTAAGTCCCTAAAGTTAGTCATGTCTCTTTTTCTTCTGTCTTCAGTTGACCATTGTGCTAAGAAACCTTGTCAGAATGGCGGGAAATGTGTTAACAAAGAAAATGGCTACATCTGTCAATGTCCGTCTCCTTTTTTGGGAACGAATTGCGAAAAAGGTATTTATTTTAAAAGATAAATGTAATTTTTTTTAATAATAATCATAAGTGTATCAGTCAATATAAGTCAATCAAAACTCGATTTCCCCTGCATGAAAACTTCCTAATGATCACGCATGTTCGCTATGATAAAGTTTGTACAAACGTCCGTATTGGTAGGGTGGGAAGGAGGATCTAGACGAAATTCGAAAACAGTTCAAAGACGTTCAGAGTTTGGATTGAAAAAAGCAAAAACACCAATTGGTGATGAATGAAGGACTCGAGATATGGCCAGTAAGAATGTTTAAAAAAGATGCATGAAACATATCGACACTAATATTTTCCAAACAAAGATAAACGGTCTTTTTGATTGCACATACATTTTACTCTGATGTTACAAATTTTCACGAATTTCAATAATAAGCACAAATGAAATTACGCTGGCACTGGAAATACAAATTAAAAATACAAAAAATCGTCTATTTCAAGTGTATCATTGTAAATTTCATCTCAACACACTACCGACCGTCCACACTAAGGCAATGCAATTTTAGTTGCGTCATGCAGCGTCAATGAAAGAAAGTTAAAGTTCAGTGACGAAAGGGATGGTGAAATCTCAGGAGAATACATTAAGGTTTAACTTTTGATTATTCTATATTGTTGTTTCTAGTTGACCACTGTGCAAAGAATCCTTGTAGTAATAACGGGACATGTGTTAACGAGGAAAACAGATATGTTTGCCAGTGTCCGTCTCCTTTTATTGGAACAAACTGTGAACAAGGTAGTTAAATATAAATTCAATAATTATTTTCCTTGAGATATTAGTGTACAGTTTATGCATTTCATCAAGTTTACGTTCTTACTTTACAAAATATTTTATGCATTACAAATTAAATCATATTGATTCACTTCAGTTGACCATTGTGCCAAGAAACCTTGTAAGAATGGCGGAAAATGTGTTAACGAGGAAAAAGGCCATGCCTGTCAATGCCCTTCTCCTTATTTTGGAACAAACTGCGAAAAAGGTATCACGATGGAATTATATTACAAATCAAGAACAAAATATTTTATGCATGGTAAATCTAATTGTGATTTTTCATATTGCTTAACTTCAGTTGACCATTGTGCCAAAAATTCTTGCAAAAATGGCGGAAAATGTGAAAATAGAGAAAATGACCACGTCTGTCAATGTCCATCTCCTTTCATGGGAAAAAACTGTGAAGAAGGTAGTGTGAATGAATGAAAGTTTTCTATTTTCATCATAATACGCCTTTTTTTGTTCATTAATCGCACTGAAACATTCATTCAAGCAAAAGAGCATTACCATTAGCGCGAAGAAGCATTCAGTAACACAAACACTCAATAACAGCAAAAGCAATGTTTGCAAACAATGTATTTCTAAACAACCATTACTCTTATTCACTGAGTGTTCACATCTATTGAATGCCCAGGAGGGAGGGGGTGACTCTATTGTATGCAAATGAGCCGCTCTCCAGAGTCATCGCTACCACCAACAAATCAACGCTACGCTTGACTGGCTTCTAGTAAGTTATCGCGTAGTAGCCATCGTCGCTCAGCCTTACCTTTACAAAAAAGCTCAAAAAGTAGGTCAAGGAAGCTATTGTGGATTAATTTATTGTGATTGTGTCTCTTATTGTATATTCTAGTGTTAGTAGAGTGCAATTATTTTCCGATTCAAACTATTTCTTGTGATTTTTAGTCTGTTTTACTTTCGCGGGACGTTCTCGGGATCAAACGTTTTTGTTCGGGACGCGCAAAATGTCTTCAGAAATACTTTATTTTCTCTACCAAAAACTAAACAGATATACTTCTAAATAGGAGGTTTTATAAAGCATTTCCTAAGCTTTCATTTGATGTATATTTTACCTACTGACATGGTCTCGTACTTCTCATCAATCCTTTTATTTGCGGTTAGTTCATTTTCAGCCCACTTTACATGTTCACCTCACTCATTTCTTTATCGACATTTCCTCCCATAGTAATTTTAGATTTATTCTTATTGACGCTGTTGCATTATTTGCTTTGTATTATTTTTGAGTCAAAGAACTGCAAAAAGTTAACATGCAATATAATGAAAAATTTGAGGGAAAAATGTTAACGGTATGTTTATGTATATGATTATGGAGGACCTTTGATAAACAAAGTAATGCAAACTATTAAAACATTCTCCTTTGGATGAGTTTTTACTATATTTATCATTCTTAATACACTAAATACGGAAAGCGTCATAATTATGCATGTATGTCTTTCAAATAAGTCAGTTATTGGTCATTATTTACATTGTAAGCTTCTATGATGTAGTTTGTCCCACTTGTGTTTGTAAATCGCTATAGTGCTTTAGCTTTGATAAATTTTTTTTTTATAGAAATTTGGACTACAAGTATGAACAAAGAGGTCCATAATTATTTATAGTTGTTTAAACTTCGCAATGCATAGTACATGAATAAATGTCAAAAAATGATTTAAAATAACTCACATTTTAGTGATTAGCCTGTGCAAGCATATCTTTTTGATGGTATTGACTGCTGAGGTTATATCGTACTCTTGTGTTTAAGAAGATTGATGAGACGAACCGAGCGACCAACGCCATCCAAATTTTACAATCAGATAGAGAAACATATTAGCTATAAAACCTCCTATTTTGAACGAACAAAACCACTGTGTTCCATAGTAAGGACCATTTGCTTGTGCAAAAGTGTGTCGTCAGATCGACGGCCGCCATTAATATTCAGACACAAGAAATTACTTTTAGCAACGTTTTATGTGTTATCCAAACAAAAAACATTAAATACGTCATTACCAGTATGTGCTTTAATAGTTTCGAGACATGTTTCATCCAAAACTGTAAAGAAAGTGTAGTAAATCGCAAAAAATTGCAACAAAATATGGAAGCCTTCCTTGCCGCCATATGAAAAACTCAGTGAAGCGTGCGGTGGTAGCGATGAATAAATGTTGGTTGCCATGGGAGACACCCTCCCCCCCTGTGAATGCCTTATCGCATTAATCGTAATCATCTTTCGCTTGAGTGAATGTTTCAGTGTCGTTAATGGAAAGCTAAAGGTGAAGTATATAATGGTAATTGAACTGAGTGGAGTGCAATTTGGTCTGAAATCGAACGAGCGAAAAACTAAATTGCACGACCACGTTCATTTTCCAGTGATACTATTGACTGGTTATGTTTTGTGTTTTGATGTGATTGGTCAATTTAAAACTCATGCTTTAATTTGATTGGTTGTTTAAGAATGCGATTTATGAACCAACAGGATGCAATTCGTGATTAAATCGCACTGTTTACAACCAATCACATTGCTCCATTTGTGAGTGATTTCAAAATGGAAAAATTAAAGCTGCGTAAACCTGCTAGCATTACTTAAGTTATAGTTCATAAGTAAGTATAGGAATCCATCAAGAAAACATGAGCTAATAGAAGCTATCCCCGCTGCTCATCAGGAACCCCGCTGGTGCTATTTTAAGAAATCAGGCAATTTTTTGTTACCAATACCGCTAAAACCTTATCCTTAAGAGAAAGAGAACTGAGGAACATGTTAAAATATCCAGCATTGTTAAGTTTTTCTTTTGCAAATTCGAAGAGCTCTTCTTTTTTTTATTTTCTACGCCAGCACAAAATTCGTTTATTTCGTTTCTGGTCAATCTGACCAATCATGTCCCTTTCTTAAAAAAACTCGGCAGCAATGAATAGATTTAATGGGGCCTATGATGTATATGATGTGAGACAGGGCCGTAACCAGAACTTTAACAGCGGGTACAAATAGGAAAACCCTGGACCAGTGATGGGTTTTAGTAGTCTTTTTAGTAGCTGTCATATTTTTTCACAAAATCAGCGTTCTTTTCAGAAACCCGTGAAAACCCCCTATTACAATTTGTTGCTCTTATTGCGCTTTACAGTTCTTTTGAATAACTTTATTCTTTGTATTTTTGGTTTTTATTCTAGTTTTGTACTCTTGATTCCAAATTTAAGATTTTTTGTAAAACATCTTGTAACAAGAGAAAAATGGAGATGGATGAGCGGACCTTTCGCATTTCTTGGGGTTATGCACATGCACCCTGGGAAACCCCCACCCCCTCCCCCGGTTACGGACCAGTGAGAGTCGACTTATTATTTCTTTTCGTTTTAGTTGATCATTGTGTGAAGAAACCTTGCAAGAATGGTGGAAAGTGTTTAAACAAAGATAACGGCTACGCCTGTACATGTCCATCGCCATTTTTGGGAACAAACTGCGAAAAGGGTAAGCGAGAACTTATGGGCATGACAATAGCGTACTCTATTAAGTTGAGTCATATTACTTTTTTATTAATCATAAGATATACATACCTTTAAGAATGGGGTTGTGAGCGATATATACTCCTAGGGGCGTTAGTAGGAAACTTGATAAAGTGGTGCGGAGATATGAATCCCCGTGGAAGGGAACTCCGAGGGTAAACGATCGGGGATGTCCGTCGTATTTTTTAGGGGTAAAAATCCGCGATTTAGTCTATTTTAGGGTTTAAAAATATGAAATTGGCAAAATTCTCGCGTTTTGGGATCTTTTAGGGGTTGAAAGCCACTAAAACTCATCATTTTGGTATATTTTAGGGATGAAAAATTTTTGAAGCCACGCTATTTTGAAAAAACGTCAGGTATCTTTCAGGGGTATTTTAAAAAAAAATTCCGACGAGCATCCCCGATCGTTTATCCCCGGTGTCCCGCCCCCCTCCCCGTGTGAATCGTATCCCCTTGCTTGTCTCGACGGATCCGATGACCATTTTAAAAATGACCATATAATGTTTTCATATATTTTTCTTCGTCCTAGTTGACCATTGTGCCAAGAAACCTTGTAAGAATGGCGGGAAATGTGTTAACGAGGAAAATGACTATGTTTGTCAATGTCCATCACCTTATATTGGAAAGAACTGCGAAAAAGGTAATAAGAATTAAAGAATCAACAATTCACGTAGTTGTTTTATGATTTTCAAAACATTTCTTCTCTTTTTCCTTTTCGATGCAGTTAACCATTGTGCCAACAAACCTTGTAAGAATGGCGGGAAATGTGTTAACGAGGAAAAAGGTCATATCTGTCAATGTCCATCTGGTTTTATTGGAGACAACTGCGAGAAAGGTAGATATTTGAGAATAAGCAAATCAACTTTTTACAAAATTCGAAAACAAAATCATGTCAACTGCACGAAAATTCAGATTTTTCAGCATTATAAAATATGAAAAACTTCATCCCAAGTTTTCAATGTTATGAATTAAAACTGTGCTACACAGTTTTTTTCTCTCGAAAATTCTGATTTATCACTTATGAACGTGTGGTATGCGAATGAGAACGGAACTGAGACTATATGTACTCGCGATGGTCTTAAATTTATTTGTGTCTTTAATAATTGACATGACAAGAATAGAAGTCACAAGAAGCCACCAATTTTAAACTTTCGTTTCCCTGTACATGCTAAATGCTAAAACTGCAGCTACTTACTTGGCTGCTCGTTCCAAAATTATCTTGGGTTGAATTCAAATCTGGAATCCCTTTGTTGTTCTTATTGTAGTTGACCATTGTGCTAAGAATCCTTGTAAGAATGGTGGAAAATGTGCAAACATGGAAAATGACTACGTATGTCAATGTCCGTCTCCATTCTTAGGGAAAAACTGCGAAAAGGGTAGGCGAGAATGAGTACGATATCTAAACAGCTTTTTGATTCAGTTCATAGTATTACTTGCATTGATCAAAATATTACGGGATCTTCGGGGCGACTAGCTCAAATTAATGGTAGAGACGAGGTACTTCTTCAAAGATTTTTATTTAACAGCTTTCTAGAGTTGAACCCCCTAAACACGGTTCATCTCTAATTCTCAACTC
The DNA here is from genome assembly GCA_918843875.1 of Diadumene lineata. NCBI lineage: Eukaryota > Metazoa > Cnidaria > Anthozoa > Actiniaria > Diadumenidae > Diadumene > Diadumene lineata. The sequence continues at coordinate 2,307,174 of OU974084.1, forward strand.
AATCTAATGTTACAATTTTGTACAGCTCTTTTTATAGCTGATACATCTAAGTCCAATTAACATGATTGATGTCACAATATTCGAGATGAACTAAGAATTTTCGAGAGGCGTTGTCTTAATGATTTTAGAGAAGTTCCTATATGAAAATAGTAAAATCTGGAAAATAGTTCCTGGACAATTAAAATGCGATTCACAAGAAAGCGTTTGGTCATAGAAAGGTCAACTATGACAACGGATAAACGGTATTAAAGTACAGTTTAAGTGCACGATAGAATTAATATCAACAGGGTGCATAATAGTCTAAATCGTCACGAAACAAGTACAAGCATATACAATCATGACCAAAGTATTACATAATTTTCAATGTTTGTCAAGGTCAATTTGACTGTACTTTGAACTTATGATATACATGTGACTTACTGGAAAACGTGACGCAAGCGACTCTGCCTTGTGAATCGTATCTGCAATATATTAACTAAATAATCAATAGCTGTTGAAATGTTGTTCAATAAAAATACTAGAAAAATGAATAAAAGATAATTGGATGAATTGTGTCTGGTAACAAAAACAATCGCAAAAGATTTATAATTTATTATGATCTTTATCATAAACTCTTCAGATGATGACAATAATAATGCTCCCAGTGTACAATTTTTTAAAACTCGATAGAAAACCAAAACGTAAAATAAGCTTTTTCCCCTTTCAGTTGACCATTGTGCCAAGAATCCTTGTAAGAATGGCGGGAAATGTGTTAACGAGGAAAAAGGCCATGTCTGTCAATGTCCATCTGGTTTTATAGGGGCAAACTGCGAAAAAGGTAGGTATTAAGAATGAACGAATCAAGCTAGAACAAGGTTTTTCTTTCACGAATAAATAACTAACATAGTCATGTTTTGGCTTCAGTTGATCACTGTGCCAAGAATCCTTGTAAGAATGGCGGGAAATGTGTCAACGAGGACAAAGGCCATACCTGTCAATGTCCATCTGGTTTTATAGGGACAAACTGCGAAAAAGGTAGTGAAAATATCCGTTGTTTACATTTCTACTGCAAAGTTCAATTATAATCGTGATTTTCTTATTCTCTCTTTAGTTGACCATTGTGCCAAGAACCCTTGTAAGAATGGCGGGACATGTGTTAACGAGGAAAATGGCTATGCCTGCCAATGTCCATCTCCTTTTATTGGAACAAACTGCGAAAAAGGTAGTTATTGAGAATTAATGAATCAAGAAAACGTTTTTTTATCCAAAATATAATTGCAATTTTTTTTACTTTAGTTGACCATTGTGCCAAGACGCCTTGTAAGAATGGCGGAAAATGTGTTAACGAGGAAAAAGGCCATGTCTGCGAATGTGTATCTCCTTTTATTGGAACAAACTGCGAAAAAGGTAGCAATAGCACTGGCATTTGCAAGCAAATTATATCAAATGTTGCAATTTATTTCTAAAGAGACATCCAAAGATAATTTATAAAATGTCTCGGCAGATACGATTTCTAAAAAAATCAAAGAACATTTACTTTCTGAACAATTAAATGAAAATTGTCTGGTTTTTCGGACTCTATTTATTTCCCAACATCTTTTAACTAAACTGTTCAAACTTTTTTTAGTTCCAAATGGACAGTTCTAGAATTAACAAAAACCGAAAGGCTAACTCAGACTCCAGACTCCACTCTAAATAATATTATTTATTCTTTTTCAGTTTAACTTAAACCGATTAATATGATTTACTTGTGGAATGTAATGTCTAGAGTGAATAAAGTGTTGTTGTTGTTGTTGTAGTTAAGGAATCTAATGGTTTCATGAATTGCAAACAAATCCTCTTCATTCTTTCTTTCAGTTGACCATTGTGCCAAGAACCCTTGCAAAAACGGCGCCACATGTGCTAACAAAGAAAATAGCTATGTTTGTACATGTCCATCTCCTTTTATGGGTACCAATTGCGAAAAAGGTTGTTATTCAATGCTTTATACAAATCATACAGCTATTCTTGAAGTGGTTGATTGTAGAATGGAAAGACAATTTAGTCAATAGCAAAATCACTGATTTGCATATCTCATGTATTATTCGTATGTTTTTTTTAAAGAAATGATTACTCAAAAAGTACAAAATAAATATACATGTAACTATATAATATATGCAGCTAAGAAAACGACTGAACTCGTAAGATGTGCAAATGACACGTTTATCCCCAAATTTAGTATTTCAACTGAGTACTTTGCCTTGCTGGTGTAAATAATTATACTTTTTAATAGTTATTTTGCACAGTTTAAAAACCTTATACATAGTCACTAAAATTTAATAAAGATTTCCAATTAACTATCTTGTTCTTATTCTCTCTTCAGTTGACCATTGTGCTAATAAACCTTGTAAGAATGGCGGGAAATGTGTTAACGAGGAAAATGACCATGCCTGTCAATGTCCATCTGGCTTTATTGGAAAAAACTGCGAAAAAGGTCGAAATAGAGAGAATTATATTTTAGAAATACCCAATTATTTCATAACGCTCACGCTAATCGTTAATCGTAGGGATACGCATATTATTTATTTATTCATTCATTCATTCATTCATTCATTCATTCATTCATTCATTCATTCATTCATTCATTCATTCATTCATTCATTCATTCATTCATCCATCCATTCATTCATTCATTCATTCATTCATTCATTCATTCATTCATTCATTCATTCATTCATTCATTTATTTATTTATTTATTTATTTATTTTCATTCATTTATTTATTTATTTCATTGTTTTTATTGATTGTTTTTGTGACCATGCCCTCCAAAGAGCATCTCTCGAAAGTTTGGTTTGCAAGTTTTTGTTCATATAATTTACATACTTTTTCCTTTAATTCTAGTTGACCATTGTGCCAAGAAACCTTGTGAAAATGGAGGGAAATGTGTTAATGAGGAAAATGGATACGTCTGCAACTGTACAATTTCTTTTATAGGAAAACATTGTGAAAAAAGTATGAAAAATTATTAATGTAACGCCAAAAATATCATATTCACCAGAACTGGTTGTAAAAAAAATGCGAAGCACAAAATGTGTGAATTTCCATGAACCATTGTGGAGAAAAGTACACAAATAGTTGCATGATGTTGTTTCGTCAAAACCACCATTTTCTATACAGGAAGGTTAAGTTAAAATGTAACCGTTTACAATAGCTTCAATTCCTATACAAACTTACTACATTAGATTATCTAGATCTACAATCTGTATCGATATTTTGTCGGGGAAAGAATTGGTTTTGCTAATAAAAGTTTATTGAAATAATCATATTGTGATATTATTAATTTCTCTTCTTCGTTTTTTTTTTATTGACTGATCTGCCTTTGTCTTCTTATTCTAGTAAACCATTGTGCCAAGAATCCCTGTTTAAATGATGGAAAATGTGTCAGTAATGAAGACGGCTACGTCTGTCAATGTAATTCTTATTTTAAAGGGGAAAAGTGCGAAAAACTCGGTAAGAACATACTATCGATTGAATAGGTGCTTTATTGCACAACGCGGTCCTCGTAAGATTCAAATTGAAAAAAAAAAGTGACTTTGCAAGGCATAGCGCGTTGATCTTAAAATACCATTTTGGAATTATTTCCGTTTTATCGATGTCACGTGATTGATGACGTCATGAGTTCCCTGATTGATTGATATCTGAGTACCGATTTATTTCTATTGACTATTCATCTGTCACGCTGCTGATGACGTCATTTGTTTATATGTCAGTAGTGTTTGTATACAAACATATATAGAGTATACATGATGATGTACTTTTCTAGTGGCCACTGTTGACCTTGTTAACAAACTGTTCTGCCACAGTTTGCCACTGTTTTTTTCTTTTTTTTGTGTGTGTTTGTTCCGTCCAGTGATGTTCTGCGTAAAAAAAGAGCCAAATTTATAACTACGGCGTGGATCCATGGCCGCAGCGAATAATAATAGCTTCATCTGAAAAAAATGTATTGAATTTTGATTCCTTGCTTTGTCTCTAGTGTGTTCTCCTGGTCTGGTCCCCCTAAAAAAGTGCAAATATTCTACACCAGTAAAGGGCAGTCTCAAACTGCTGTTTAATGATCGCGATTTAGGAAGTAAATTTGAGTGGACTTATGAGCATATGGAAGATCTGGTCTGTAGATGCGCCAATGCTGCCATTAAAGAGAATGCAAAATACATGGGAGTTGAGTTCTATGGTAAGTGCACCAATGAAGCAATCAACGAACCATTTCAAACCAACCATAGTTACATAACAGAGTGAAATGGTTTTGTTGTATGTTATTGTACAACCATGACCATGCACAATCTTTTGTCTTACTATTGTTTTAGCCTTGTTGGATAAGGCTGAGTGAACAGATCAAAATCGTTCTTTTGGCTGCTCGCTCCAAATGCGTAATATTTGATACAAACAAATGGAATAATCCTTACCATAATATCATATAGGCAAAGACCAGTTCAACCTCAAAACCGAACAAAGACATAAAACAATAGGCTTTTTAACCATTCTTTCTATTATAAAACTATGAACCAACCAACCAACCCACCAACCAACCAACCAACAAACCAACCAATCCATTGAACATTGTACATTGAACAAATGGCTTTTTTATTATGACGCTGTAACATAACGGCAATTTAATTACAAGCAAACAAAGCTAAATTGAATTTTCATTCATTTTCTGAAAATGAAATACCATAAAGTTTCCGGTAATGCAAATAATTACATGTTTGTGCCGGAGCGGTGATTGACCTTTTCATGTTGTTACAACGTAGTGCTTCCTATGTTTGCGCATATTTTTATATCTGCATTTCAGCCAGTCCCGATTGCTTGTTTATTCAATGATTATTTAATATTTAAAAACGCAGACTGGGAGAGGGTTGCTCGGCTGGGATGTTCGTCTTCCTTTTTAGGGGTCAAAGATTTTGTACCTTTTCAGTTCTCTTAGAAGTTTTCAGAATTGAAATTGTTCCTTTTTAGGGTTTTCATGGATATTCAAAAACAAGGTATCAATTTACGACCATTATATCCAATTAGTTGTTCGTATTTGAGTTGGTACCTTTTAGGGGAAAAAATCACGTATTCCCACGACCTTTTGGATCAAACCTTTGGTACCCTTTAGGGGTCATTTTTAAAAATTCCGACGAGCATCCACGTCATGTTCCAATCGCAGTCCCTCCCCGCTGGCCAAACTTTTGAAAGTGGTGCTCCATAATAAGACTTACTCTCATACGTACTTTAACGCACGGGAGAGTCCGGAGAATTTTCTGTCATCCCAAGTTAAGCATCCTATTTATAATAAACTTGCTTATTCGAAGGTGAATGTTGGGTTGGTGACAAGCTAGCAGATCCCAGTCTTAAGGACTCAAAGGATTGTAGGGGATTTGATTTCAAAAAAGGCTGCACAGGCGAATCGTTCTGTGTAGGTGCAGCAAACACGGTCTATGTATATTCTGTTGGTAAGTTTAGCTAAACTAAACTTTATACTTTTCAAGTGTACACAGACATACGTTTTAAAATTTTAAATTGATAACATCCACTGAATAGAATAGAATAGAATGTTCATTTGCTCAATATAAGCTATATTTACATTTTATATAAGTGTACAATAATAATAAAAGTAAATGTCTTTTTTACAGGCCTGTATGTTTTTGTACGTAAAATAAAATGAGCCTGGGGGCTAAATAAACTGTTAAGTTTTCTGGTTAGCCCCCACTGATGATGGCTGTCACACCAAAACATCAGTTGGTATTAAAAAACTTGTGATTTTCCTAAGAATTATGTAATATTCATTTATGCATATAGTTGGAATAAAATGAAGCAAGGCCACACAACTTTGTACATTTCGGCCATTCAGCCTCCTTCAGCTAACTCATATATTGAGACCCCCTTATTGGACCCTCTGTTTCAGTAGGTTGAAAAATAATGATTGATGTTCATTTGTTTGCTAGGTCTTAAATAAAGATGCATGGAATGTAGACGTCGATGACAGCTTTCTGATACAAGATACAGTGTTTCAGGCATCGAACAATGGCTATTGTACTGAAGGTCTTTTGTCATTGGTGGTTTAATTTTAATAAATGATACTAAATAAACCAGAGGGTTTGCGTTTTTGAATTGCTACCTAGAAATAGAACCAGGGACCGCAGAGTATTTTGAAAAGTTGGGAGGGGGTGGGGGGGGGGGGGGGGTGAATAACAGGCGAATGATATTCATATTTTTCTTAGGCCACAAAGAAAACATCCACGACATGCATCCATATTAAAAAAAAAATGATAATATTAAAAAGAAGGAAAAAATTTTTGAGGATAATTATTGTTTGTATTATTTGTATTTAGCGCTAAAAAAACCTCCCTCTCCGCGGCCCCTGGTTATCTAGTTAACTATAGGTCGGGTGCATTGAAGTCATCGGAAAATATCATCCCTAAATAAACAATTGATTGAAATTAAAATTGAGTAGTTTCATATTACAATATACGTAAAACTAGTACATATTTCAGGAAGATTTGATGTTCGAATTCAAAGTTTATGTACTTATTACGAGAATGTATGAAGAATTTGTGTCCATAATCGACATTTGATAAAGAAAACTAAAATTTAAAGACATAACGTGTATTTTATCAGTGTCTCATCCAGAAATTGTCTCTTCCTTTTTTGTTATTTTAGGGACTAGGCAGCCCCTCCTAGGAGGGGGGAAGGACATTTTCCCATGTTCCCTTGTTTTCTTTTTCTAGTTTTATTTCTTGAACCGTCACTAATCAAATCATTTCATTATTAAATATGCTCCGTAACCCATGGAGGTGACTCCCTTTTGTATAGCCCTGTTGAAAAAAAAGTTGAAAAAAAAAAAGACTAAAATGAATTGTTGCTTTATTAAGGGGTAAATGAATCTCGAATGACATTTTGTATGATTATTTGTACAAAGCATTTCATTATGTGAAGATTTTAGAAATGTAATAAAAAATGCGGGTCGCCGTGTTTGTTTTTGAGGTATTTGACGAAAAAAAAACGTGCGTATTTCAACTCTGGTATTTTCATAGAATAAAGTCTTAATTAATTTTTATCCTACGATTGTTTTTAAATTTCGATCGCGATCGGTACGTATATAGATCGAAAACGATCGTAGAATCGAAAAACGTTGCTTTCTCTCCATTCACATTTTGTTTTCAATCGCTTGCGACCGTTCTCGATCGTTCTCGATTATATGGAAACCAGGCTTTAAAATGACCATAAGTGAAGTTCAAGTTGATTGGTCCAGCAGAAAAAAAAAACTTTTGACGTGTCTTTTGAATGGCTATCTTGGTCCTTTCTACCGATCGAGTTCCAAGTCCTCCAGTTCTGGCCATCTTGGGCCTTTCTATAGATCGAGTGTAGTGGTATTAAGGTGCAACTTTATGAAAAAAGTCATTGATGGATTGTCTTCCTATTGCTACCTAGTCATTACTTTAGAGGGAGAGCTTACTTGGGACAAACATATTAGTGTCTTGGTCCGTATAAAGACCTTATATCCATCGTAAGGGAGATAAATAACATACATAGATCAAATTGCAATTGACACTAAAACAGAAGGCATTCAGATTTTCATGCTCAGCAACTTTTCAATAAACTACCAACCAATTATAAGAATGCCACAAACTTCAATGATTTTAATAAATTTTTAATCCATTATTTCAATAACAGTATTGTTCAGCGTTACATTTTTTTTTTCAATTTTTCAAATCACTTTTATCAGTTAAATTAAATAAAGTATACGGCATAATTTAAGTTTACATTACATTGCATTCTTTGTTCCAATCACTCTTTTTGACTAGTTAATCTATCTGAATCATCTTGTGCCATTGTATACCAGCAGAGTCTATCAATCGGATTCACAAGACTACAAAATAAATAAAATACAAACAATAGAATAAAATGTCCAGCAACAACAACACATATGAAGTCATTTGAAAGGTTATTTATAAGACCCTTCACCCTTATGAAACAATTCCCCAAATGTATAAGGGAATCCAGTATTGAGGTAAAGTCCCGATTAAAAGGTTCTTGATTCCGGATCCCAAGTAAAGGATTACAGATTCCATAAAGAAATTTTGGGTGGATTATCCGAATTCTCTTAAGAGAATGTCCATATAACAACCAGGCAGAACCAGGCATGAGGTAAATAAAACATTATGGAAAATATGCATTTTCTGTATATTAGGTATATTGAATGCTTCACTGAGAAAATTTAAAGAAAAAAAAAAAAAAAACACCACTTTTATTATATTTCTGCATAGCCAAAGGGTTATATTTATTAGTTATAAGTCAATTTTGCTATTATCAAGTTTGCCTTGCAATATATTTGAATGCAAAGTTTACTAAAATGAATCGTTGCTGTACTTTCTTAATGGCGTTGTCATGACAACCACAAATATTTCACATCATTGCTATACCATCAATTGAAAGAATAAATGCTAAGTAGTCAATAGCAGAAAGTTGATTGCTGTCAGATATGTTTTTGTTGTTTTACGAATTTTCAAAATTTCACTCCAAAATAACAGAAATTTACTGAAAATGCTCCAAAACCGAAGGGGGTGGTAAACTCTGTGATTATGCAATGCTTCAAATTTCAACTTCTACCATATACTACGCATGATAGCATCTAAATAGTCCTTAAATAGTGCAAACACTAAATGTGTGCAACATTTGTCACTATTTAGTGGTAAATAACATTAACTAAACTGCAAAAGAAAACAATAGAAATAGCATTAAATAGTTATTTAGTGGAATTTATGTTGCACACTTTTAGTGCGTGCACTCTTCTATTAGTTAGTATTCGTTTAAATTTTATTTCATAGACATAGTATTAACAATAACATCGAAAATGCTAGCATTTCAGATACTATCAAGGTGGGGCATTATGAAATTAGAGTTTTTGAATTCAGTTTCTCAGTCGTTCAGTTTCTCAATTCACGTTTATGCAACAAAAGCACAAACAATCAAGTTTTTATATAAAACCGGAATGAAAATGCCCATATCTATGTCAAAGAATTTTGACATAGATTTTTATAGCTTTCCTTCTTAGAAAAAATTAAATATTAAATATTTAATAAATAAAAGTTTTTTTTGAAAAAGTTGAAGGTGGGATGTAAGATAATCGACTGTGCTTAGCTGAAAAGGTTGCTTGCAATAAGGCTTACACCATTCCCAATTGATTCAGTTCTAACTTTTGACTTAATTTTAATTTATAGATTTTTGTTGAATTTTTGATCATATCATAAACGAAACATACTTCTTTGCTCTTTTTCCTAGAATGTGAAAACTACAAAGTTTTGAACTCTCGCGATAGATCAATGTATGTTTTCTCAGAGAGTGTTTGCAAATGCGACCAATGGGATCTGTCTAAGGGATGGTATCGTTTTACCAGTGAAGCAGGCAATTCAATAGCGATTAAATGTCCAGCTATCAAACACTGTGGTGCTCATGCCCCTGGTTGGATGAACGGATCTCATCCTACACAAGAAGAGGGAATAGACCAGTTTCAAGTTGTTCATTGCTCAGGCTAAGCCTCAATTGTAGGCAAATTAACAAAAGAGTCAAGACAAAACAACTGGTATTGATATTATTTTGGGATTGGTGTATTCCCGTGGGATCTACCTTGTACAAAAGAATATATCAGTTTCCATCGAGGTTTAGCCTGAGCAATGCAGAACATGAAACTGGACTATTGTCTCTCGTAAAGTATGTTATCATTGGAATAAGAACTGTTGTAAATGGTCCACTAACATCATTGGTCGAGGTTCCAATAAGATGATAACATAAAATCGACAAGTATATTCACAGCATGTTTATTCAGTTTATGTGCATTGTATATTCTTTTGTTTGTTCTTTCGTCGGGTGTTTTTTTTTTTTTTTGGTTTCTTTGTTTGTTGGTTCGTCGATTGGTGGGTTCGTCGGTTGATGGGTTGGTGGGTTCGTCGGTTCGTCGGTTAGCTGGTTTGATATGAATCAATTTCACACGAAGTTGGTGAAAGTTGTCTGTAGTAAACTGCGTTCAATTGACCAACGTGCTATGTATCAATATGGAGGGTTAATGTGTAAAGTACGGAAAATTTGCTTTATTTAAATGTTCTTTGATCTAATATTGTATACTTTATTTGAAGCTTGTTTTAAAGAGTTGTCCCCTGTAAATGCAAAGAGTAGACCGCAGACAAACACAGGCTCAAACTGTTATTCACTGACCGTGATACAAAATCAGACACGTTTAGTGGCAAAATGATGCAATGGAAGGACTGGAACAACAACTTCAAAGATCTGGTTTGTAGATGCTCCCTTCCTGGAAAAATGATTGTTATAACTATATGGTAACTACATTTTTTGATAAGTTTTCCCAATGCTGATAATTAATGAATCGATGAATCCATCAATCAATACCATTACTTTTGCATAACATTTTAAGCCAGTTCTTTTATATGAAACATGCATCTCTCTCACCTCTACTACGTTTAAAAAAATGAAGATTAAAAGAAAACTGTCTTAGCATAGCTATCACACAAAAAAATGTCTGGTTTTGCCAACTTCGGAAAATTCTGCAAAGTTCGAAGTGAAGTTCCCAACTTTGCCGCGAGGTTCGATAAGTTTAAGACAAAAGTTTTAGTAAGTAAATTGTAACTCCATCTCTTCAACGAAGGTGACGTCTGCCCATTGAAATCTTATCTAATCAGATGGTCTCATTCATAACAATGCTATTCCAAAATATAAACAAACGGCAGCGCTGCATTGTGGATGAAAGTAGGACTTTAACATGCTTTAAAAATGAGTGTTTTTCACTTTTCCAAGTGACAAAAACTAACCCCAATAGCCCTTTTTTAAAGGTCATCAAGCTCAACAATAAAAAGGTTTCTATCCAAACCAATATATGCAGTTAATAGCGGAGCGGCCCGCGCAATCGGAGCACCATAATTAATAAAATATGGTAAAGGATAAAGCTCATTTGAAATTTTTAGTGGGCGCCAAAAACAATTTTTTTTGCAATTTTGGAAGTTTTCTACAAAATGTATTTCTACACTGGACAAAGAGCGTGCTAAGCTAAGCTGACGGTTTGAAGAAGTTTGACTGAGAAAGAGAAACAAAGACCGCGGCGTGTAAAAGAAAAATAATTAAAAGGCCGTTCGCGTAAAAGCGATCCGGTGACATTAACTTTGAGATTTAGATTTTGCTGATCTTTTGTGTAATGAAAGACTATTATATACCTATAACAAAACCACAATTTAAATAATGTGTACTTTTTATTTTTTTGTGTTACGAATTTTTTTCCGTTACTACTTGCTGTGGCCTGTTTCGAGCATTTTCAGACTAAAATTTCATGCACATTTCAACGGCGGTATTTTTCGAAATAACCATTCCTGACCAAAACAAATGCCAGAACAAGTTAAATTGAGCCTTAATCGATAACCAGACATGATTTCAAACTCATTGAGCAAAAATCTAGGACGTTACAATATTTTCATTTCACCCATGTTACGCACAATTATCGAACACATGAAAATACATCAAACTCATGCTCGATTATCTAGAAAATGGGGCATGCATTTGGAATTAAATTAGTACTGGAGAAACGTAGATACAATAGCAATTGTTAACAAAAAAAGAAACGTTGCGGCAACTATTTAACAAAACAGCTAGAGGCTCGTAAACTTACCTGAATTCGGGGTTTTTGATGTTTTGCCTTCATTTTGACAGTCTCGTTGAAATAACGGATTGCATCGAGATCCTTCATTAATGAGCCTGGAACCATTAATCATGAAAGGAAATGTTGTAAAAATGCACAGAAATTCTATTTTCAAGGACAAAGTATCAATTTTTGCAATTAACTTCGTCGTATATTCAACATTTGATCAGTTGTCAACTTTCCAGTTTTGTTATGTAGCGATTTCAAAATTTCTTCTCTTTTGGACAGTATTTCCAACATAATGAAAGCTAATTTATGATTCCAATAGTACAATCGATCAAGGACAAGTGCTTATTTACAAAAGAAATGATCAGAAATTGACCTCAAATCGACCTTCGCGTGAACCCTCATTACACTTGACCGCTGACCAAAAAGAGATCTGGCTCATCTTAACACAGGTAGCCCACCTTTATTAGGCAATGTAAATTATTTAGAGAGACATATCGAAAATTAAAAATTCAAGTTAAAAATTGCATTAAAATACTATAGTTAATTATACTCAATTCTTATTCTTCTTTTTACTGAGCTATACATTTGTTTCGTTGATTATGTATGTAAAGGACGTTATATGCCGTAATATGCCATTTGTAATGCACATTTTATGCGAATAACTCAACTTTGACTTGATGAGCATATTTGATCCCCAGCAGTCCTTTCAGTGTTTACTTTAAGCAAAGGTAATGCCATATCCCGTGTACAATTAAGGCTGAACTCCTTGCAGAAGAACAGATTTACGCTAACACGGGGCTCGTAGTTCTAGATGAAATCGCATGTTCGACATCGTATCATTTTCTCATGGCGCAGCATGAAGAACTTCAGTGGAATTCTGCAATAATAGAAGAGATGAGCTTAGGTTTTCATAGGATACAATAGCTCTGTATGCATTCTCAACTCCTATTTCTTTCTGTGCGATGTTCTTTTTTGTTGTTGTTGTTGTTGGTTTTTGTTTGACCAAGTATATAACCGATCCATCCTATATATAAAACAGACATTTCAAAGCAATAACGCCGGCTTTTCATTATTTAGGATTGATTTCAGTTTTCATTTAGCAATTTGCAGCATATTGGCAGCTTAAATTTTATGTAAAATTGATGTCATTCAGATCTCAACGGTGAGAATTTTTGCTTTTATATATGTCCTTAAAAGGCAGTAGCTTTTTAAAACATTCTAGTATTTTTTACATTTGAAGATCAATTAATAAAGCATTATTCAACGTTATTTTGTTTTGAATTGCGCGCACTTATTTCTAATGAACATACCTTATTACTTATCAATGCTCTGGCAAAAAAAAAAAAAAAAAAAAAAAAAAAAAAACGAAGCCCGTGATACCCCCTACTTTTATTACGTAGTCTGAACGGTCACATGATGTAGCTTGCAGATGTTCAATTTAAACCAAACTCGTAGACGTAGCCATTTTTCCCCTTTGATGGGCTTAAAGTGTACTTACAGATAAAAAAAACTTGAGATGTAGAGCAAAGTTGTTCTCTTAAAACAATCTAATTTGTAATCAACGAAATTATAGAAAAACTTATGAAAATGAAAGTAAAAAAAAAAAAAAAAGAACATTTTCGCAGTCCACATGGCAGTCATCGCCTCAATGCATTTTATTGTCAACAATGCATTTCGGTCTTGGAATGCAGTATTCGGTATTCAGTATTAGGTACTCAGTATGCAGTACTCAGAAAAAATTCAAGGACAACCTTTTTTGAAATAGTTATATACTTAGTTCACAAATCATACAAATAAAGAACAGCGCATAGATAATTATAGAAGATGCGAATTAATATGCTGAGCTATTGTATCCTTTAATAACCCAAGCGAGTCATCTCTTTTAATTTGTGATTGCAGAATTCCAAGTTCGTCATGCGACGCGATAAGAAAATGCTACGATGTCGAGCATGCGATTTCATCAAACACTACGAACGCCGTGCTAACGCACGCAAATCTGTTCTTCTGGCGCGCCTCATATAAACAGCTCCTTAATTGTGCACGGGATATGGCATTAACATACTGCTAAAAGTAAGCTTAGAGCTAACGGTAAAAAACGGTAAAAAGTATCGGGTATCTTTAAAAATGTTGAAGTTGCAGTCAAGATTCATATTAAACAAAATATACTATGATCTTCATCAGTTGTTACAGTTGAAAATTGTATTGCGCGAGATAACATAAAAAATGCAGAGTATGGTCGAAACGTCTTATTACTTATCACAATAAGTAAAAAAACTTCACATATTTTTATACTTAGGTAAGTATTGATCGGGTATGCTCATCAAGAGTTTTCAAAAATACCCGGGCAATACATTTTAGGCTAGTGGCACACAAAACGTTATTTACATACATAATCAACAAATCAAACGTGTAGTCTAGTCAAAGTTTAGCGAAATATACAGATAGTACAATCAACTGTAGTAGATATTTTAATGAATTTTTAATTTTTCATATTTTTCTATAATAATTTAAATTATATATCATATAATTATCTATAAAACACCAATATTTCTTCTTTTCGAAAAACTGATATTCTCACATGGAAAATAACATGTTATTTTTACATGTGAAAATAACGTTACTATGGTTACGCCTTGAGTGTGCTTCAAAATCTTATGAAGTCTATTTTATGGATAATTATAGTGATAAACTAAATATTATATGGCCGCGAGAAGATACGATATATTTTCTCGTGTAAAAAATATCTCACTCGAAGCTCCATGCACACATGTAACATCCTTTATTTGTCTAATAAAGGTGGGCTACCTGTGTTAAGATGAGCCAGATCTCTTTTTGGTCAGCGGTCAAGTGTAAACATGAGGGTTCGCGCGAAGGTCGATTTGAGGTCAATTTCTGATCATTTCTTTTGTAAATATGCACTTGTCCTTGAGCGATTGTGCTATTGAAATCATAAATTAGCTTTCATTATGTTGGAAATACTGTCCAAAAGAGAAGAAGTTTTGAAATCGCTACATAACAAACTGCGAAAGTTGACAACTGATCCAGGTGAGAAATGTTGAATATACGACGAAGTTAATTGCAAAAAATGACACTTTTTCCTTGAAAATAGAATTTCTGTGCATTTTTACAACATTTCCTTTCATGATTAATGGTTTTAGGCTCATTAACGAAGGATCTCGATGCAATCCGTTATTTAAACGAGACTGTCAAAATGAAGGCAAAACATCAAAAACCCCGAATTCAGGTAAGTTTACGAGCCTCTAGCTGTTTTGTTAAATAGTTGTCGCAAGGTTTCTTTTTTTGTTAACAATTGCTATTGTATCTATGTTTCTCCAGTACTAATTTAATTCCAAATGCATGCCCCACTTTCTAGATAATCGAGCATGAGTTTGATGTATTTTCATGTGTTCGATAATTGTGCGTAACATGGGTGAAATGAAAATATTGTAACGTCCTAGATTTTTGCTCAATGAGTTTGAAATCATGTCTGGTTATCGATTAAGACTCAATTTAACTTGTTCTGGCATTTGTTTTGGTCAGGAATGGTTATTTCAAAAAATACCGCCGTTGAAATTTGCATGAAATTTTAGCTTCGAAAATGCTCGAAACAGGCCACAGCAAGTAGTAACGGAAAAAAATTCGTACCACAAAAAATTCAAAATAAACATTATTCAAATTGTGGTTTTGTTATAGGTATATAATAGTCTTTCATTGCACAAAAGATCAGCAAAATCTAAATCTCAAAGTTAATGTCACCGGACCGCTTTTACGCGGACGGCCTTTTAATTACGATATAACGTTCTCAAACTCATTAATAATTCATAGCTTTTTTAACCAGTAGCATCTGCATATTTGAGTCACGTGCAAAGTTTGGATACCGCGATCCAACATCGTCATGCAAATTAGATCCAACGTCCTAGGATTTTGATAATTTTAAATGATAGTTTGAGAAGTTAGATCAAAAACTCGTGCTTCGTGTTTCAGCACGGGACCCAAACACCTCAAAGGTGCTAAAAGCACTTGGCCTACGGCCTCGTGCTTTCATCACCTTCTCGGTATTTGGATCCCGTGATGAAACACTCGCACTCGTATTTGATCTATTACATGAAAAGCTTCAAAATGTTTTCACTGACAAAATGGGTCGCTGGTGGCACTGTTCATAACTATTCAAATGTGCAGTCATTGCAGAGCTGTTAAAAATTTATTTGATACTTCATTTAATAGTCATTCAAAGCTGAAGATTTTACAAGTGGTATTTTTTAGAAGAGTTTACTTGACAAGTTTGTCAGTGATGGTAAAAAAGGCCGTATTCGTCATGGATTCTTCGTGGCGTTTTTCAATCATTACTTATCGACTAATCTACTTAAGTAAAATCAACGGCGACAAAAAGTTCATAAAAACAAAAACAAAACAAATATGCGCTACATTTGCAGCATTTCAAAAGAGGTGAACAGCAAGACGAAAAAAATAAAGAAAAATATAGAGTCCCGCGCAAAAAAAGATTGTAAGTTTTGGCTGGTTGTAGAATAATTTTCGAAGACGCATTGTGTTATTCTTATGTTGCCTTTTGGCAGGATTTTTAGCGGTACATTGCTCGCGGGCACACCTTTCAAGCGTTGTTGTTTTTCTAAAGTGGTCAGGACCCTTTAGCTGACCTTCGTTAATGACCCCTAAATGTGTTTGTAGGGAAGTCGTCATTGGAGGCTGTGGTATCTAATTCACTATGAATTCGAAAACCTCATCTATGTGTGCTTAGAAAATGATAACACCCACCAGGCTAATCAACGCTCAGTATTTCGATGCTCTATATTCCATAGAAAAACTAAAGGTGTCAAGTGGGGTGGGCTTTCAAGCACAGGAAAATTGTGGGGTAAAGAAAGCGTGGAATTTTGTAGCTAATTAGTATTCTCTACATAGAGCAAGTAGAGCATACTAATGATTTCTTTTGAATTCTCATTAGTATGCTCTATATAAAGAATTATAATCAGATATAAAACTCCACGCATGAGGTACAGGTACAACAACTAACTTCAACAATTTCGATAATTTATTTAATACTATTTTGTTGAGAAATACTAGTTGATATTACAATTCTCACTACTCATCTAACGTTTTTTTTATTTCACTGCTTCAAGTGATCTAGGTCAATACAAAAATGAGGCAAATAGCTAAATTAAACGAAATAACTTCTTTAAACAAACTGATATAATATTGGGTTGCATGTGAAGTCATCAAAACACTAAAACTTGAAATATCAATTGCAGAAAGCTGATATTTTAATAAATTTGTCGATACTTTAGGCGAATTTATTTAGAGTTTCAGCGTCTTTCGTTTTTTAATTGTAGAGATATCGGATGGTAAATAGTGATCACGCAATCTTGTCGCGCAAATGTATTCGAAATTGCCCCTAATCATTTCATTTTGATTGTAATGTGTTATAATTATTGATCTGATAGTTGTTTTGACTTACATTTAACAGCAATTTTGAAATTTGAGTGTTGTACACCAACATGGCGGCACCATACACCATAAAATGCCGGAAATTGAATTCTTTGCACCAAAAAAAAAAAGTTATGTGAAATTTGTCAGAAATGTATAGTTTTAACTATATTTTACAATGAAACTATTGAAATTCTAATGAAGTTCTTATTTAGGCATGTTTTTTTTTCGATGAAGTCAGTGCAACCCACCTATACAATATACATATACTATGTTCATCATATATCTTGAAAATCAACCTTGTAAATACATACATAAATATACTTAATTGTTGTATCATAATTTTGTAAGACTTTAGTAATCCATTTATTTGCGACGAAATTGAAGTTACATTTTTTATTCGGCTTTCAAACGCTATAGAGACATTTTTGTTATAATCTACTGAATAAGCATTTTCTCCACACTATTGGCCGTGATTGTACAATGTTTATACCAGCAGACCTGATTTAGTCTTCCATATCGTTTTTGAGACTATTAGTTTGTTTATCAAGAATTGAGAATGAATTACTCATATCTGGAACAACCAAGAACAACTCTTTTAAAGCTCTTAAAAGAGCTTTTGCATGGCTACTGATTACGAATCTATAAAAAAACTCATTTAATCAAATGGCAATCAGTTGTATTATATAAACTTTGAAGAATTAATTTGCCAGCCTTTGTTTGCTTGTTTTTGCACCAGAGCGTAACCTTGCTGATGAGCGGACTCTTTGGAAAAGATTGAATAGTTTCATAATAAATTATATTTTTGTTAATCAAGCTATTATTGATGCGGTAGGCGTCACAAGGGTTCAATGCAGCAATTAATAGTACAATGCAAATATAGGTTTCTAGATTTTATGAAAGTTATCATATTGTACGAGATCCTGAAGTAGACAACTTCTCGAGCTAGGACCAAAGTGAAAAGATGAGCAGATTTCTTATTTTCTTGATGTTTCTCTTTTATGTATCAGCTGAAGAAGTAAGTAATAGAATCGTTTTCAACGTACTCGACTTTGATTTGAAATTGCAGTAGCTTCATTCAGTGTCAAACAACAACCGCCAGTGAAAAAAAAAAGTGCCAAAAATGACTTTTCTTAGTTTGAAATGAAATATTGCTAATCTTCATAGTTGTTATGTAATAGTATAGAATACATTCAAAAAAAAAATGTCATCAATGACTCATACGGGGAAAACGTTACAGTCTCAGAGGTATTAGCAACTCTTCACCCAACAGTTCTGATAACTCAATTTTGAGTTAAAAGGCTTACAGAATGCATGTCAAGTGGAAAGTGGTTTTGAGTTGTACACATCTTTAACTTGAAATCTTATTTCCGAAAGAAGGTTATTATAAATTAACATAAAGACATATCCCAATGTGTTTTACATCATATGAAATGTGATTTGATAAGTTCAGCAGCCATTGAAGGATTTTGTAAGTAAGAGAAAAATACTGGAAACGGAGGCAATAAGCTCATTACTGAAGTTCGGGGTATCTGACTTATTACATGATTACAGAGGTTTTCAAAGAGAGGTCCTTTATTAATAGTATTGTTAGAGCTTTCGTGTTCCGTCAAAAATATATATGGATAAAAAAAACAATAATAAAAAAGTAATCAGACAAACAAATGAATTAATAGATAGGCATATAATCAAACATAAAAAATATAATAATATAGCAAACAAATGAGCAATTCCCATGATTAAATAAATGAATGAATCATCGAACATGAATGTTTAAAAAAAGATGACTTCGAATGATATTATAAGTGAAAAAAGATAGGTGCCCGTATTGGTTTGCAAGATATTTTGAGAAATATCCTCAAAATTCAATCATATAAAGGCTTTACCGAGCGTAGACTGTGGCGAGTTTAAAGAAATTTGTAATTTTTCGCTTTAATCTTTCGAAGTGTTTGTCAGACATAACGTATACAGAGTCTGTATTTATTGATGATAAGAAATGTATATCTCTTAAATTCGAAATATGCGCAGAACTATGCACAGTGCAATACTATGGAATTACCTTAAATACGTTATCGGATTAAAAGAATTCAGTTCTAACAAAGATGTTCACATGACAACGACTTGATATTCAAATGAAGGTTGCACTTTGGTTGCACATATCAAACCGTTTGAATGCCAAAGAGCGTACGTCGCTGTCCGGAACCGACGGTTTTAAATTAACAATAGAAAGTCATCGCCAGAGGAATCAATTGCATGTGAATCGAAGACATTTTGTGAAAAAGAAGTGAGACTAAATAGCGTAAATCATTGGTGTTTCGAAATTGTGTCTTTCAAATTGCAAAGGACTTTGGCATTTAGTAAGTCAAGTCTAGTAGTATTTATTTGTTTTTGTTGGCTGACTAACTGACTGTTTATAGAGTGCTCGCACTAAAAGTGTGCAACAGTTCGCACTTATTAAACAAAAGAAAACAGTAGAATTAGCATAAAATAGCACTATTTAGCGGTATTTATGTTACACACTTTTAGTGCGTGCACTCTACTGAAAGTTTCTACTTCTGAGAATTAGAGTACACGCACTAAAAGTGTGAAACATAAATACCACTAAATAGTGCTATTTTATGCTAATTCTGTTGTTTTCTTTTGTTTAATTAGTGCTATTTATTACTAAACGGTAATAATAATTGCACAGATTTAATGTTTGCACTCTAAGACATTTATCAGCTGACTGAAGATATTTGTTTGTTTGAGGAAACAACTAAAATTTCAATAATAGAATTGTCTATAATAAGAAAGTAATCATAATACAATAATATAAACTATTTCCGAGGTTTATCGTTGAAATAAACCACACAGAGATGTTGGGAGAGCACCAAAAATATCATCAACATTCTCTAGACCCATTAAATTTTGTTGGAATGCAGCTCAACTTGGAGGACAAAACAATGGATTGCAGCTCCCAAGATAGAGAGCAAGAATCTTTAGTTTCGACCTCCAGATTGAGCTGCTTTGATGTCACATGCAAGGGAGCTATTAAGGGGTATTATAACTTTATTGGTTTATGTTATTCTGTTTTAGGTACAGCAGACTCCAGGTTAGTTGAAATTACTATTATTTATTAATTACTAGCTATAAAGACTTGTATCCTGTTATTGAACATCATTATATAGTCTTTCTTAGGAAATTTAAAAAAGTAAATATATTACAAAATAAAGGGTTTTCAATTTTTTCTTCACCGAAAATCCATTGTAAATTTAAAGAACTAGTTCAGTTTCTCATAATTTTGAAAAAAATTGGGGTTAGCGTGCATTTTGATTAGTTATACGCCATCAAATAGAGTGATTTACATATGATCGTGAAAGAATAAGCAAACTAATAGCTAGTAGTAAACGCTAAAGCCATTGTTTTCTTTTATTCTTTATCAACTTCTACGAACTAATTAAATGGTCTATTTTATTTCACCGTCATATGAAAATCACTCTGTTACAAATAATTAGGCAATTAATGAATTGGAATAAAAAATCATAAATTGTAACATAACGTCAATTTCTAGAAAAAAATATCTCTTAAGCAACAACAAACACAATATTCTTGTAGATAAATATCTTAAGGGTATCTCCTAAGGTAATAAAATTGAAATAACTTTTTTAGAGCAGTTAAGGTTGGTGATGACTAATTAAAAAGTGATTTTTTTCTCGAAATTCCTTTCTATCTGTAAAGACCTAGTTCAGGGCTTGATTGATTGAAAGAAAAAAATTGAGGTCACCGTTCATTTTAGTGAGCTATAAGTCATCAAATATTACAAATTA
The DNA here is from genome assembly GCA_918843875.1 of Diadumene lineata. Classification (NCBI taxonomy): domain Eukaryota; kingdom Metazoa; phylum Cnidaria; class Anthozoa; order Actiniaria; family Diadumenidae; genus Diadumene; species Diadumene lineata. Next base: position 2,328,067 of record OU974084.1, read on the forward strand.
GGCATTTTGAAACTGGAAGGGAAAAAATTCATAAATTGTCATATAATTTTAATTTCTAAAGGAAATATCTCTTAAACCATAATACACATAATATTCTTGCAGATAAATGTCTTTAAAGGGAACAAAATTATAAAAATATTTTTTCAAGAGCAGTTGAACGCATGAATATTAACATTTTCAAATTAGCTACCCTAAAAGAAATCACCAATATTTCTATGATCTTTCAATTTTAAATTTTCAAAAAACTCACCGTATGAAAGATTTCTTATCACACAAATAAATGAAAAATAGGGGAACCCGTGCAATTTAATAAGATAATCGTTGTAAAAGCACGAAATTTTACCAAAATTTGTAAAAATTGCACAAAAGTCCCTACCCCTCCCTAGACAGTAGAAGAATTAGCAATGCATTTTGGGAGATTTTCAAAATGGCGCCCGGGGAAAGATTGTCGGAAGTTTGATCACATAACAATCACTTTTGAAGCTGTTTTTAAACAAAAGTGCATTTTTAGGTCAGTTTTGCAAAGATTAAATGTTTTTCTTTTAGTAAAAGGTTTATGGGAGATGATTGATTGCTAAATTAGCTTGTTTCTGGACGTTTTTTAACACAAAACGATCGGCCTTTGAAAGTGTTTGTTTTGCAAACTTCGTCAGCAGCATGCGCAGTACTCGATGCGCAATGACAATAATAGGCACCAACCTTAAATGCACTAAACATTTTCAAATTAGCATGGCTAGAAAAGTCACGTTTCTGAGATCGCGATAGTCAGCTGCTTTACCCCATCGAGGTGTTTGAAATATATTCAGAACGTGTGTTTTTTTTTCCACAAATATTTCACAAACTGCGATACTTTTTGGAAGCTGCTGTACTTCACACATGGCATCATATCAACATGGAAAGACGGATGTATTTTGAATCCGATAAAAAATCATTTATTTATTTATTTACGAATTAATACCGTGTTCGGTACCAAAATCTTTCTCGAAGGCTTGTGAATGGTAAGCAATATGGGAATTAAAACGCAGGGAAACCGTGAGAGCACACTAATTAATAGTGAGCGAAGCAAGCTCGGAAAACATGTTTTCGCGCGAAATTTTGTTATTTAATTTAATGTTAAAATAATGTCTGATAATCTCAACTCCTACGATTGAAAAAAATACCTATTGCATTTAAGAGGTGAATTCAGTCACTTTACAGGACAGAAAAAAACAAAGAATTAAGCTTTTAAGCTTTTTATAACAAACCATTTTGTTTTCATGGGTTCCAATCGATAGAGGTATGTATTTCATGCAAAGTTTATATTATGTTCTCTTGTTGAAAGTGTTCAATGAGGTGCCCGAGGTGTTCGTTACATATAGTCCCAAAGTAGATTGGGCGAGCCCGCTGAGTATCCGGTTCACATGACCGACTTTTCTAGCCATTAAGAAATCACCAATATTTCTATGATCTTTCAATTCTGAATTTTACAAAAACAGACCAAATGAAAGATTTTGTATTCTTTTATCACATAGATAAATGAAAAATAGGGGTATCAGTGCATTTTATAATTAAAAAGATATTCGTTATAAACGAAATTTTTCAACAAATTTTCAAAGGTGCCAAAAAGACCCTGCTCCTCCCCGAACAATGACGCCCCTGAATTTAAAGATTGTTGAGGTTAAGTGATCATATAAAAATCACTTATAGCTGTTTTATGAATAAAAGTGCATTTTTCAAGTCAGTTTGCAAAGATTAAATGATTTTAAATTTCTAGAATGTAAAAACTACAAAGTCTTGAGCTCTCGGGATAGATCCGTGAATGTTCCCCAAGAGAGAGGTTTCAAATGTGACAAATGGGACAACATCAAGGGATGGTATCGTTTCACCGGTGAAGCAGGCAATTCAATAGCGAATAAATGTCCAGCTATCAAACACTGTGGTGCTCGTGCCCCTGGTTGGATGAACGGATCTCATCCAGCACAAGAAGAGGGAATTGTCTCTCGTAAAGTATGTTATCACTGGTCGAATAAATGCTGTATACTGTCCAATAACATTCGTGTACGTAACTGTGGCAACTTCTACGTGTACGAACTGGATACGACGCCCGATTGTAGTCTTCGTTATTGTGGCAACGGAAAAGGTAAAAACTATTGGCCGAAAGTCAAAAAAGCAACTTATATTATTATTTGTTGTCTGTTTATCTGTTCGTTCGTTTGTTTTTTTGGTTGGTTGGTTGGTTGGATTGTTAGTTCATTTCTCTGTCTTTTCATTTGTTCGCTCGTTCGTTCGTACGTACACCTGACCATTGCAGTTCGCTCGCTCGTTTGTTAGTTAGTTCAATTTTATGTTCAAAACATAAAGATCACGAAAGGTCTTTACACACAAGATGAATGGATTAGCACTGACAATAATATACGGTTTTCTCGTACAAAATGTACGCTGCTAATCGATATCGACCGCATTGGAAGCACGAATAGATTTAATATGATAAAACAGACATATACTTTAGGGATTTACCTCGACAAAATAACTCCTTTTAAAGGAAGATGGCCCAGAAACATTGTAATAATACAATTATTTGCATATTCCTTGTTCAGCATAGCGGCAAAAGGAGACAGACACTTTCAATTTTAAGGTAAAATTGTACGTTGAAATCCACATAGCATTGATATGAGATTCATTGGATAAGATTTATCGTTTAACTCCCAAGGAGAAATTTACCCGGCAAGTACTCCAACTCTACAATAAAGTAGTTTTATTTGCAAATAATTTTTTTTGTACAAACATTTCTTTATCAGAGCAGAGGTCATTTTGTTTGAAGTTATTGACGCGTGCGCAGTAACATATGACCGGCATTCTATACCATGATTTCGATAGTAATGTATTGATGTCGTCATCGCGCTTTGAATGATTCGTGATAACAGCTGAATTGCTTTTCCTGCTAGTTTCTAATTTCATTTTTAGCGGAGCTCCGCGCGGGCCGAAGGCCCGCGCAAGCGGAGCACCATAATTAAGAAAATATGGTAAACCATCGAGCTCATTTGAAATCGACCACAGGAAGCCCGGAATTCGAAAATACGTACAACGTCCATCCGTACATACGTCCGTGTACACTCACGTGCAAATTTGGTGACCAGTTTTAGTGGGCGCCAAAACAATAAATATTTTTGCAGTTTGATGCAGTTCACTGAAATTGTTCTACAAATTGTATTTCTACACTGGACAAAGAGCATGAAAATAATAAAGCTAAGCTGACGGCTTGAAGAGATTTGACTGAGAAAGAGAGACAAAGACCGCGGCGCGAAAAGGAAAAATAACTACGATGAAAAGCTACTTCAAAATATTTTCACTGAAAAAATGGGTAAAAGTCTCTCATGGCGCTGTTTTTAACCATCCAAATGTGCAGCCATGCAGAGCTGTCATAATTCCTTCAATAGAGCTCGGGATAGTCATTTAAAGCTGGAGATTTTACAAGTTGTATTTTCTGGAAGAGTTTATTTGACAAGTTTTCCAGATGGTGAAAAAGGCCGTATTCTTCATGGATTCTTCGTGGCGTTTTTCAGTCATTACTTATATATCGACTCTACTTTTAAAAGTAAAATCGACGGCGACAAAACTTTCATAAAAACAAAACAATTATGCGCTGCATTTGCAGCAATTCAAAAGAGGTTAACAGCAAGACGAACACGACTCACAAAGATATAATTTCACTCTGTTCATTCATCAATTTTTACGGGATATTCATAACACGGAGAGCTTTAGGATCAATGCAGATTTATCAACTATTCACGACAAAAAACTTTTCACACAAAATGTTTGTCAACAAAGTAGGACTGCCAGTTCAGGGAGTGGATGAAAATGCAAATTTAGTACAACGTGTGATCGACCAACACGAGCTTGTCACGCCGTTTACTGTGTAAACTTTTTAGAGGCGGTGAAAAGGTTTTTTGACACTTTTAAAATTCTAAAAACATGAACAAGCTTATTGTAATCAGAACTGAGGACAAAAAGTTCAGTGGAAAAATTACAGTACAGGACAAGAAACGTGGCCCCGGTATGTTTACATTTTTTGACGATCTTTAATGAATTTCTTTTTTACCATCCACATCGAAGCAGTTTGCAATAATTACATTTACTTCTTTTTGTAAGATATTTCTCCATCGTTGAGATCTTTGTGTGTGTGTTTTTTAATTTGATTCTTGTAATTTTTTATTTGTTATTGAATTGCAATAAAACGTTTGTATGAATTCGTCATTGTACTCATCTACAAGTTAAAATTTCAAAAGTTCATACTAGATTTCTTTTAACGAGTTAGGCAGTATTCACATTTGATAATTAAAAATGCATAGCCGTATTAGATAGCTAGATTACCAATAAGTAATTCATTACACATTTCACCGGAACAGTGAAATTTTTGTCGATTTTTAAAACATTTTTTCAAACTTGAAAGAGCATAAAACGAGAAGCCATGTTAGTGCTTTTCTAACTTGTCATTGGATAATCAATTTTGATTGACAAGTGCTATTTTTAGCATGCATAACAACATAAAAGGCAGCCAAAAATACGGTCGGATATTTTTCCAATTTTTGTGCATATTTCTTACGTATAATAAAATGTTGTCGCATGGATAAAGATTTGAATATTTCAATTGATTGTATGATTATTTGATCATGAAAAGAAAATAACATAGTAGAAAAAAAAGAGAGAAAAAATTATCCCTCACTTGTTATTTTCTTTTCATGATTATTTGGATTATTTAATGGATTTATTCATAAATTAATTCATTTATTTGTTTACTTTTTTATCTTTGGTCATTTTTCATTGATTGATTGATTGATCAACAATTTGATAATTCGTAGTGAATGAACAAATGAAAGAATGAATGATTGAATAAATAATTCATTTCATTAAATCGGAGCTCCGCCATTAGGTTTACCTAATTTTTATATTATTTGTTTTTAATAGAAAACCATTGTGCTAAAGATCCTTGTAAACATGGTGGTAAATGTGTAAACAGCGGGGAAAGTTACAACTGTCAATGTCCAGCTGGCTTTGTGGGAAAAAACTGTGAAAAGCTTGGTAAGAATCGATAAACACTCTACTACGCTGCTGTATTTTTTTACATAATATTTTAGTGCAGTTTGGGTACTTTTAAAATATGTATTGCAGAGTCCTACGGTTTTTGTATGTTTTTAGAGTTTTTTATATCTGATAATCTTCTATCCTTCCATTTTATCAGATCTCGTGCAATGTCATTGTAATTATCTATAATGGTTCTTTCATCTAACATAAACAGCTTGCTTTGATGGAGTTGTCCCCGGTAAATGTAAAGAGTCCGCCGCAGTCAAAAACAGTCTCAACCTGCTATTCACAGACCGCGATCTCACATCAGACAAGTTTAGTGGCAAAATGACACAATGGAAGGACTGGAACAACTACCTAAAAGATCTGGTTTGTAGATGCTCCAAAGCTGCAAAACAAGATGGTTATACGCATATTGCAATTGAATTCTATGGTAAGTTTACAGTTAATGCATCCCCCGGGGGAAAACGATCGGGGATGCTCGTCGTATCTTTTAGGGATAAAATTAAGCGATTTGATATCTTTTAGGGTTTAAAATATAAAATGTGCCAAATTCTCACTTTTTGGTATGTTTCAGGTTTTGAATAGTACTGAAAACCCTGATTTGATTATCTTTTGAAGATAAAAAAATTGTGAAGCCACACCCTTTTGAAAAGCGTCAGGTATCTTTTAGGGCTATTTTTGAAATCTTTGAATTACGACGAGCTTTCCCGAACGTTATTCCCCAGTGCCCCCCCCCCCCCCTCCCCCTCCGGGGTGCATCCATCCATCATTACTTTTACATAAAAGCAAAGTTACTTCCAAACTGTACTATGAATAATATGGCAATACACTATTTGGATATTATCAGTAACTCTTATTTTCACGGAAGCATATAACCCTTACACCTTTATTAATATGAAAGGAGAAAACTTGAAATCACTCTTAGGTAGAGGATCAAGCTTTTTATTAATTTTAACCATGTTTCGGCAGTCCTGCTGGCATCCTCAGTAATAAAGGATACAAGTGAATTGGTACTATAATATAACATGGACATAAATCTCCATAAATGTCCATATTATATTATAGTACCAATTCACTTGTATTCTTTATTACTGATGATGGCAGCAGGACTGCCGAAACATGTTTAAAATAAAAAAGCTTGATCCTATGTATAAATAATACGATGGAACGACGGAAATACGTTTTTTTTGCAAGGGGAATGTTGGGGCACTAATAAATCAATCGGTAGCAATGTCAAAGACTCAAAGGACTGTTATGGGAATGACTACAAAGAATGTAATGGAGATTCCTTCTGTGCAGGTGGTAAAAACACGGTGTATACGTACTCTCTTGGTGAGTTTTCTATTTAATAAGTGTATAATATTGTGCATGGACTCCTTCAGTAAAGGACTTCATTGTCACTTACAACATTCTGAGCTTTTGCTTTCTTGCATTTCATTGAACGTACGTACGGAACAAAGTCAAACTTCATGTGGGTCTTTAACCGTTCTATGCAATTCTAACTTCTTTTGAACAAATAGGCATTTAGTGGAATCCAGAATCCGTATGCTTCGAATCCGAAATCCGAATTCTCAAAATCCGTAATCCTCTTTTTGGGATCCGCAATCTGAACCATTGCTGGCTTCCATAAGGTGGGGAGAATTGTTTCATATGGGTCCTATTAACTACATTTCAAAGGACTTGTTATTGTTTATCATTGCTCGAAATTTTGATATTATCTTGTTTTATTACGTCTGATTGTTTTTTTATTTATTATTATTTTATAGCCTAGTAAAGCCCATCAACGGACTCCGTTAATATCCAGAATGGCACAAGATAGTTAAGATAGATAAGCTAATAAAAAGAGTGATTGAACCAAAGAATACGTGTATTTTATTTAGATATTTTAGCATAAAGACCCGTGGGGACCCCGCGGATAAATGATCGGGGATGCTCGTCTGTGTTTTTCAAAAATACCCCTAAAAGACACCGAACAATTTTCAAAAGGCCGTGGCTTCACAAATTTTTCATCTCTAAAAGATCAGTCCGGTTTATAACTAGATTTGGAAATGTTTTGTAAACAGTGCTTCAACCTAATCGGAGAGAGCCTTGCATTAAATTTCATGGCAAACATCAATCAACACCACTCAACATGACTGAGATTTACATCAAATACATGATTGAATTACATAGTTTAAAGGCCTGAACACACTAGGCGACAGGTCGCAGCGACTTGTCCTCGCGACATGTCGCTTTAGGGTGCACTGGTTCAACAATTCCAACCGGTTGGATTTCATATGGCAAGTCGCAGCAACAAAATTCTGTCGCGGCGACAACAATTTTCGCCAATAAATGTTAGTACACACGGGAGGAAATTGTCGATGCGACTTGTCGCCTAGTGTGTGCCGGCCTTAATGGTCAAGAAAGCTATTTTACTCCGTGTGATACATTTATTTCCAGTATTGATCGTTACATATATAAATCACAAGTTTACATATCAACATCATCTGTTCTTACAATTTATAGTTGTTGCGGTCCTCGCTCAATTTCATTATTTTGTAATATTTTGTAATCTTTGTATCTTGTAATTGTAATTTAAATTGTATTTTTTTTTCTTTTTGTCCTTCTCCTTATAAAACTTGTTAAAAAACTGTATAATCTCCCAAGATGAGCTGTAAGCTCTTGGAGAAAATGCAGAGGACAAAATATGTTTAAATAATAATAAAAAAAAAAAAATTATTGACCTCTCGCAATAATTGTTTCATTATTCTGCCTATAATTCATGTTTGTAAGTCTTACTGCACAATCAAATAATCTCTTATTTTTTTCCTTTCTTGATTTTTTTCTAACATCTTCGTACAGTCACAAACAGAATTCATAACATCTTAACAAGTGCTAAAAAGATACCAAAAAGTGAGAACTTGGCAAATTTTATATTTAAAAAAATATATAAAAACCCTAAAGGAGACCAAATCGCCAAGTTTACCCCTAAAAGATACGACGAGCATCCCTGATCGTTCACTCCCGATGTACCTTCACCCCTCGGGCAAAAAAAGTAAACTCTTGACCTACGAGCGTTTTTCCATTCTTCTTCAACACCTTTTTTACAAAACGTTGTCTTGGGGAGAGACTGAAAATGCCTGTTTGGAATTTCAGTAGATTTATTATTTGCAGTTGAAACCAAATTGATTTTTTTAATCACAGTACATTAGTGTAGCAATATACATTCGGCATCTTCTCGGACAACGTTTTTTTAAAATGAATGTATTTTTCGTAAGTGTGTTGCTAAAATTAGGCTAAGGTATTTGAAGAGGAATATAGAGATTTTAGCTTGTTAGGCCCAGGTGAACGTTTTTAAGTTGGCCGTATACAAATTATACAATCAATGTAGAAAACTTTAACGAAAACACAAATAGGAGATATGTTAACCACATATTCCTCATTGCATGCTTGGAGCGAGTCAGTCTTGAAGTTATTTCCGATAGACATGTACCCGGCAAAATAACACGACCATTATGCTTAAAAACGCTAAAATTTCGCTACATTTCGCACTGAATGACTTGGCGAAACTTTGGTTTCTGTTCGTTAGGATTTCTGTGTTTTCTCGGCCTTCCTATGAATACCAGGGTACTAAGCTAAAATCAAAATTAAAAACAGCTTGAATTGTGACCTGGTTACAATCTCAACAGGTTATCGTAATTTTCCGGACTTCACGACTTCATTTAAATGCTTACACGAATGGACAAATGAAGAGTTGTTCAAAAGAATTATTTTTAAGAACAGAAAGGAGACGTTTTCCTTATCAGAATATGAAGTTATAGTAGATGATAGTTTGGGTTACACTATTATAAGATATGGTTGGCTGTCGAAGAGCTGCGACAGACCAACATCCTTGTTCTTCCAAGAACATTAGGGGATTACCGAGAGAAAGAGAAAGTTGTTCAAAGCTGAAATCTCAAACTGACAGCTACTTTAACACTCAGAGGTATTGTGTACTTCTGTTTGACGGATGAATTCAAGATTCAAGCAAACCTCGTCTTTCACAACAACACAAAAAACATGGTCTGTCCGTACGCATGCCACCTTTTTATCGTAGTTTAAAAATGAAAAAAAAAAATACACAAACGATGGACTTTTTATAAGTCGTGCCTTCCTACGGAAGTCCGAGAAAGTAATATTCTCACTAATTATCTAACGTTTTTTTTTATTTCACTCCTTCAAGTGGTCTTGATCAATGCAAAAATGAGGCAAATAGTTGAATTAACGAAATAACGTTCTTACACAAACTGATATATACCATATACATATGCTATGTTCATCATATATCTTTAAAATCAACCTTGTAAATACATGTATAAACATACTTAGAAGACTTTTATTTAGTAATCCATTTATTTGCGACGAAAATGAAGTTGCACTTTTTATTCGACTTTCAAACTCTATAGAGACATTTTTGTCATAATCTACTGAATAAGCATTTTCTCCACAATATTGGCCGTGATTGTACAATGTTTATACCAGCAGAGCTGATTTAGTTTTCCATATCGTTTTTGAGACTATTAGTTTGTTTATCAAGAATTCAGAATGAATAATTCATATCTGGAACAATCAACATAAACAACTCTTTAAGAGCTTTTGCATGGCTACTGATTACGATTCTATAAAACTCTTTCAATCAAATGCCAATCAGTTTTATCAGATAAGCTTGTTTTTTTTTTTTTTTTCGTTTTTGCAAAAGACCGTAACCTTGCTGATAAGACTCTTTGGAAAATACTGAACAGTTTCATTATTAAAGACATGTATATTCTTGCTAAATTTTAGTAACGTTTTAAAACATTTTAAACAAAAAAAAAAAGCGATTTTGTATGGGGAAATGATATTAGATGGATTTAAATTTTCACTCGTAGCTATATACATATATGAAGACAGTTTTAGCATTCCCACGTGTTTTTGATGCTTCGTGATTGGTCTTCTAAATTATTAGGAACACTGAACTTGCAATTAGATAAGATAAGTTTGAAAAGAGAGTAATTTTGCTGATCAGGCTCTTTAGAAAACGTCCTCAACGTTTATCAATAGTTTTAATTGCAACATTCTTGCTCAATTCGATCGTTGCTCGATACATATCTGCATGAAATCGCCTTCTCTTTGGCCTATGTGATTTATCTGGTTGTTTTGCTAAACATTTGTTATACCTTGAACGGGTGCTATCTCGATAAGTTCGCGGAACAACCCGTTCCGGAAACGTTTGTTGTGCATATGTTTGTGGTTTGAGCGTATCTAGGAATGAATTTGAAGTCATATTGATCTCTTGAGATCACAAACAGCAAGCAAAAGCAAGCACAATGCAAGACTTTTTCTCATCATGATGGGTAATGTGACAGGGGTGGTGCGGGGAAATTTGCCGAAAAAGTTGCATTTTGTGACTGACGACGAAAAAAAAAACACGACAAAAACAGCCAAATTGTATTTTTGTATGTTATGAGACTACAAAAAAATTACTTGTGTTTGGTCACGTGTAAGCAGACTCGACAAACGTGTTTTTGATGTGTAATTCTTGGCAGTATCTTCTATCAATCTTCTAAATCATTTGCACCTTGTAATTAGATAAAATCATGATGTTATTGATGCGGTAGGTGTCACAATGATTCAATGCAGCAATTATTAATACCATACAAATATAGGACTCTAGATATTCTGAAAGTTATCATTTTGTACAAGATCCTGAATGTGACAGTGTCACTTTGACCATAAGTTGGTAAATTGTTTAAAACACATTTGGCTCACGCCCGAACCATGACTCCAGTGGCAAATCCAAGTGTGGCTATAGTAAAGGTGGAGTGGTGGACCTGGAAGGATTGCGCAGCCTTCAGGATAACAGGATTCACAAGGAAAATTCTTCAAAAGTTCTATGGTCTACGTTAGTGTTGCCAGCTGCCAGATGGGTAGTCCAGTATTGTCACATTGTTAGGTTGTGACGTGTTTTTTTTGTCTAGCGGAAATCTTAATCGTGATTTATACTCGTCAAGTGCTGGAGAAGATAATTAACGATAATTGGACTTGTCTATTACTACGAAATATTGAAAACTAACGCAATGTACCACGATTGGATATGATCAAAGTTTCTGGACAATTTTGCACCGATGTTGTTACATGAAGCAGTTAAGTGGTCAGGTCTTACGACGCCACTGGTGGACAATTTCCGCACTTCATTGTACCGAACGGTTGGTCGCAATTTGTTTCCATTCAACAGAAAATGTTCATTCATTTTGACTTTGAATCAAAGACTGTGCCCTGTGTATGAAGCTTGTTAAAGGACTTGACATTCTTGTGTATTCATTATGACTGTAATTAGAGTAACAGTATTGTTCTGTTTAGTTCGCTCGAGGACGAGTCGAACAAAAGCAGGGGCGAATGTGACAGTGTCACTTTGACCATAAGTTGGTAAATTGTTTAAAACACATTTCGTTAGTTTATTAGTATTTCATTCATATATTTGAGGGGATGTTTTATATATTTTGCATCGTTTTGATTACTACTAAGGCAGTTATTCTTGTCATTTTCTCACGGAACAAGTAACGTAATGTTTACGTTGCGAACGTAGTTTCCGTTGCGTGTTTAATCTATTCTATTATCGGATTATAATCAAGGTGTGTCACGTAGGAGTGATACTACATCTAATTTTGTCACATCCCGTTACGTAGCATTTACGGGCACGTACTATTGTTATATTTTCACTATAAATATAGCCGTAAAATAGCATTTTAATCGGAGTACAACCTGAGGAGTACAACCTGAGGAGTAAAACCTGAGGAGTAAAACATGAGGAGTTGACCACGAAGCAACCATGTAGCGAATCGTGTAGTAAGTTGCAGCGTTCTACCAGTGTGGTTATGGTTTTGGATGCATGTTAACGTGGCTCTTCGATGGCGTGTCAACGAGTAGTTGTGAGGTTTGCTCCCCGGACGGTGTTCCGTAAATGCTATGCCTAGTTTTGTATTTTAGTTTTAAGTTGTTCTCCATATCTTTCGTTTTTAGTTAGCAACTATTCTCGTTTCTAGTTATTTAGCCACGCTAGTTCGATTTCGTTATTGTACATGTGTTTTGTAAAGTTTTCCTAATAAATTCTTTGTAAGACCATTCCTTGCATCCAGTATTCGTTCCCATCACTCTTTTAGTTTGTACCGCTCGCATTCTAATTCTTGTATCTTCTTAGCGTAAGTTTAGCTATATCCTTAGGCGCACTTTGCCTGCGGCCTTTTATTATAGCTTATGCATTCAATTGCATGTAAATATACATATTCTTTGTAGTAGCCGGGAGATTCGCTCGGATGTGCGTTTCTCGCCGGTTACATGAAGTAGACAACTTCTCGAACTAGGCCAAAAGTGAAAAGATGATCAGATTTCTTATTTTCATGATGTTTCTCTTCTGTGTTGCAGCAGAGCAGGTAAATTATAAGTTAAAGTAGTTTCTAACGTACACGGCTTTGATTTGAAATTGCAGTAGCTTGAGTTGTACAAAGAGTAAACTTAGTGATCAAATCTCATTTTCAATTATTGTGTTTTAATTCACCTTTTTCTTAACTTAGATTTAAAGTCATTTTTCGCTTTTAAGATTTGGCATTGTTGACCAAAATCTAATGTGAAAAAATACACAGGAACCCCAACGAACGACAGTAATAAACCAGTTGTTTGTCAAGTATATAATTCGTAATACTGCTGCTCGTTTTCTTCTAAAGAACATACGAAATACCATCACGATTGAGTGCCGCCGTCAATAAGAGTTCAAGTTCCTGAAACTGAATAATGGCGATTCTGCACTCTTGAATTTCAGCTGTTAACGAGCTAGATAAAAACACGTGCTGAATTGTCCATAAACCGTCTATTTTAGCCTTTATCATTACATAGTGAGGAAATACCATTGCTCTGGTAATGAAGCATTTTTGAGTGCGGACTTTGTTCGTCTTTGCACAAAAATCAAGCCAGGAGTGATTTGGGATTTCCCTAAGCTACACGAATTGGCCGACGCTGAATGAGTTTTTGACGAACAAACTCGATGTACCGAATCCGGTTTTATATCTTTTCTAGGATGATGCTTCGCCCATTCAACACATTTTGAGCTACTAAGTATTCCACCTTTTCCACAAATATGCGAGTAAAACACCTTTTTTTAGCAAATATCAGCAAAATTTGTTTAATCTCGCTTAGTGAAAGTTTTGAAATCTTTTGTAGATCTGAATATTACCAACGATTTGATTGGACGCTGTGTATACTTGTGAGAATTTTAAGATTCATCAGTTGACTAAATATTTTTGTTTGGTTAAAACTTCGTTAAAATAATTGTCTATATTAAAATTGAATAAACGATTGATTTTCGTGATTTATCTTTGAGATAAACCAAGCAGGGATGTTGGGAGAACACGAACAAAAGACTAAGAAAATCACGAACATCATATACACTCAGTTTGTTGGAATACAGCTCAACCTGGCGGACAAAACAATGGATTTCAGCTCCAAAGATAGAGAGCAAGAATCTTTTGTTTTGACCTCCAGATTGGGCTGATTTGACGTCACATGGAATGGATCTATTATGGCATATTTTACTTTTATTGGTTTATTTTATTCTTTTTTTAGGTACAGCAATTGCAACCTCCAGGTTCGTTTAGATTAATATCATTTGTTAATTACTAGCCATAAAATCCGAGGACTTGTATCATGTTATTTAACATCATTGTATAGGAAAATTGAAAATTAAAATAAATATTTAACAAAAAAGGGTTTTTGATAAGCTTAAGGTTGACAAAGTCCATTCTAACTGTAAAGAACTAGTTCAGTATTTCATAATTTGAACCTGAAAAAAAATTGGTGTCACGGTGTATGCATTTTAATGAGTTATACGTCATCAAATAAATTCTCATAAAACATCATTTTCTAAAAACATAGCTCTTGAACCAAACATGATATTCTTGTAGATAAAAAATCTTTAAAGCTAGCTAAGAAAATTGAAACATCTTTATTTGAGAGCAGTTGAATGCATAAATAATAACATTTACAAATTAGCTACCCTAAAAGAAATTATCAATATTTCTTTAATCTTTTAATTTTGAATTTTCAAAATAAACACACCAAATAAAAAAAATATATTTTTTTATATTTTTATCACACAAATAAAGGAAAAATAGAGGTGCTCGGGAATTTAAAAAAAATATTCATTTTAAACGCACGATTTTTTTCAATAATTTGTGAGAAGTGCACAAAAATCTTTGTAGATAAATAAGATAAACTAACAATGCATCGTAGGAGATTTTCAAGATGGCGCCTCGGGAAAGATTGCTGTGGCTCAGTGATCCCATAGCAGTCGCTTTTGAAACTGTTTTATGAACAAAATTGCAAATTCTCGGTAAGTTTTGCAAAGATTCGATGTTTTTCTCGCAGTAAAAAGTTTCTGGAAGATGACTGATTGCTGACCGGTTTTTCTCAGAAAACCACTGGCCTTTCAATTGAAAGTTTTTATTTTTAAAACCTCGTCATGCAGCAACAGTACTTGATCCGCAATGACCATAGTACGCAACAATGTTATGATTGAAAAAAAGATGACTTTTCTTATCTGCAAAAGGTAGCCTGAAAAAAACCTTATACAACTTTTGCTTGGTTCTTAACAGAACAATAAGTAGTTTAAATTTATAAATTTTTGCTTTATTTTTGGTCATAACATAAATGAGACATACTTTTCTTTCTTTTTTTCAATTTCTAGAATGTAAAAACTACAAGGTCTTGAGCTCTCGTGATAGATCCGCGAATGTTCCCAAAGAGAGAGGTGTCAAATGTGACAGACGGATCATCAAGGGATGGTATCGTTTCACCGGTGAAGCAGGCAATTCAATAGCGATTAAATGTCAAGCTATCAAACATTGTGGTACCCATGCCCCTGGTTGGATGAACGGATCTCATCCTACACAAGAAGAGGGAATTGTCTCTCGTAAAGTATGTTATCACTGGTCGAAGAACTGTTGTAGATGGCCCAATAGCATTCGTGTACGCAACTGTGGAAGCTTCTATGTGTACGACCTGGATAGTCCGCCTGCTTGTTTTTTACGTTATTGTGGCAACGGAAAAGGTAACAACTAATGGTCGGGAGTCAAAAAAGCAACTTATATGAACACAATATAAATTTCTTATTTTCTTTATTATTTGTTGTCTGTTTGTCTGTTCGTTTGTTGGTTGGTTGTTTGGATTGTTAATTCATTTGTTTGTCTTTTCGTTTGTTCGTTCGTTTGTCTGCTCGTTGTTGCATGTTTGTTTGTTCAAGTGATACTAGGTCAGTGGAAAATGTTACACAGATATGTCGATAGTAATGTGTTGATCTAATCATCGTACATTGAAAGATTCGTGATAACAGCTGAATTGCTTTTCCTGCTTGTTACTAATTTCATTTGCATTTTCATGTTTTTACTAGTGGACCATTGTGCTACAAATCCTTGTAAAAATGGTGGTAATTGTGTAAACAGCGGGGAAAGTTATAACTGTCAATGTCCAGCTGACTTTGTGGGAAAAAATTGCGAAAAGCCTGCTAAGATTCAACAAAAACCAGGTGCAATGTAATAGCTCACTGCTCTGAGAGCGATTATATACGATTAACAGCAAAGATTATTCTTATTCTAATTATGCATAACAAAGTTATATATACGTATATTCTCACATCATATGGTCATATTCACATTACTTGTTTATCGTTTAAGGACAATTTAATCCTTAGAATAGTATAAGTAACTTTTTCTTTAAATACTTATCCTCGTTTGAAAAAAAAAAATAAAATAAAAACGCTGGGACATTGGGGGTAAAGAACACTACACTTTGCCACTTCTCTAAATACTTGTAGGCTGGGCTTGTTCGTTCTCATGCGCAACCGGTCAAAAGTTAGGTCAGAAGATAAATTCCGATAGTGGGAAAAAATAGCAATTAACACACTCATCCATGAATTTTTGGTTAGGTAAATACAGTACTAAGCTGCTGTATTTGCTTCCGTGATTATAGTGCAGTTTGAATACTATTTAAACAGTTATTGCAAAGTTTTAAAGCCTTTGTTTTTAGAGGTTTTTTTTAATATTCTTCGGTCATCCCATTTGGTGGATTCGTGCATTTTTATTTTTTTTATCTATAACGGTTCTTTCATCTAACATAAACAGCTTGCTTAGATGGAGTTGTCCCCGGTAAATGCAAAGAGTCCACCTCAAAGAGTTTCAATCTGCTATTCACTGACCGTGATCAATCGTCACCAAAGTTTAGTGGTAAAAAGATACAATGGGGCGACTGGAACAACTACCTAAAAGATCTGGTTTGTAGATGTTCCACTGCTGCCAAAAAGGATGGCTATAAATATATTGCAATTGAATTCTTTGGTAAGTTTACCCGATACTGAAAGTCAATGAATCGATGAATTCATTCATTCATTCATTCATAAATTCATTCATTTATTCATTCATTCATTCATTGGTTGGTTGGTTCGTTCGTTCGTTTGTTTGTTTGTTTAAGTTTGAAAAAAAAATGAAGATTGAATATCTAAAAAATAAGTTGTTTTTTTTCCCAAGGTGAATGTTGGGGCGGTAGGACTTACATCGGTAGCGATGTCGAGGACTCGGGAAACTGTTATGGGAATGACTACAAAGAATGCACAGGAGATTCCTCCGTTTCCCCTTGGTGTTTATTGTCTTTGTTCCCTTGAGCTACTACCTTGATACTTGGGGCGTTGGTATTGTTGCCTACAGTGGGCCCTACCCCTGCAGGCTTCTGGAGTTTGACTGCTCCATTAATGATTCAGGGTGAGGAGTTCCCTCCCTAGTCGCCATCTTGCCTGCTGGGACATTGCGTTGTGATTTTTTTTATTTAACTCAGCTGAACAGGAGTAGGACATGTGTCCTGAATTGCCACATTTATAACAAACAACAGCCGATTGATTCTTTTCCCTTGTGTTTCTCACTTTCCCTTTCAAGTCTCTTAGTTCTTTCCCTTGTTCCTCGATTTTATTGTTCATTCTTTTTAGTTCTTCCTTTAATTCTGTTTTCATATCTCTCATTCTCACTCTTGCAATCGTTTCAATACATCACTATACCTTCTACCCTTGTCCCTTTCTCCTCTAAAAACCTTCGCCGCCTGTCCACTAACGTAGCGTTCGATCACATGCAAAGCTCCCTCGTTGTCATCTTGTAAATTGCACGTGCGAATCAAATAATCAACTTCTCTCACCCAGTCGTTTACACTAAATTTCGAGTCCTTCCCAGAAAAGATTTGAATGGGCTTCATCTGTCGTTGTATTGGTAAAAATCGATCCTTTACTCTTCCCCTTTCTTCGATGTCAAGTAAGAAGTCCATTTGTCGATTAAGTCGCTCTACTTCGCGGGTCAGTCGTTGGTTTTCGTCAGCCATTGACGAGTTCAAGTCGCGACGGCTGGATGTTGAAAATCTTGAAAATCCAAACGGCGAATCATCTTCTTCGTCTTCGTTAGACTTCATATTGCTTGTAACTATCTTCTGTCCTGGTCACGGCACCATTTTATGGCCCAGGATATCCACAAGACGACTAAACTCCCTTATAAACAACTTTATTCAACAAAACATGGCCTCTCTCTCTCTCTCTCTCTCTCTCTCTCTCTCTCTCTCTCTCTCTCTCTCTCTCTCTCTCTCTCTCTCTCTCTCTCTCTCTTTCTCTCACCATGCTTTCTCGTGCCAGTCTTTCTCGGGCTGTCCTACCACAGGCCCACATGAGGATTCCTCCTTCTCTAAAATTGTATTTTTATGATTCGCTAAAGTTTTCTATGATTGTCTTTGTTGACCAGTTACTATCTGCTTAGGTACAATTTCTTCTACACTTGTCAGTTGACGTTTTCTTTCTCGCTCAGCTCGCTTTGCTTTTCTTCGTTGAAAGTCCTTCGTGTTTCTTTTCCTAGTCTTTGTTGTTGTTGTTGTTGCTTTTTTTTACTCGGTCAAACATTTTAACTAGCGGCTTAGCTTTACCAGTTTCTTTCTTCTTGTCCATTGTAGAAATATTTTTTTTTTTAGTTTTAAACAGTGAAAACCAGTCTTCTTAAGGTTTTAGTAAACTGAAAATAATTTGCTAAATACTTTTTTTGTGTGCGTAGTGTGTCGAGGACAGCAAATTTCCTATGTCACGAGTCTAAAATTTGTCAAAGTTTTGGCGCGAAAACTTCGGCTCACTAAAACTGGTCAGCAAGTTTGCGCGTGAGTGTACACGTACGGACGTATGTATGTATGTATGTATGTATGTATGTATGTATGTATGTATGTATGTATGTATGTATGTATGTATGTATGTATGTATGGATGGATGGATGGATGGATGGATGGATGGATGGATGGATGGATGGATGGATGGATGGATGGATGGATGGATGGATGGACGGATGGATGGATGGACGGATGGATGGATGGACGGATGGATGGATGGACGGAGGGATGGATGGAGGGATGGATGGAGGGATGGACGGACGGACGGACGGACGGACGGACGGACGGACGGATGGATGGACGGATGGATGGATGGATGGATGGATAAATGGATGGATGGATGGATGGATGGATGGATGTATGTACGTACGGACGGACGTTGTACGTATTTTCGAATTCCGGGCTTCCTGTGGTCGATTTCAAATGAGCTCGATGGTTTACCATATTTTCTTAATTATGGTGCTCTGCTTGCGCGGGCCTTCGGTCCTTCCGCTATTGACAGACCTTGTTAGTGTGCTTTGTTGGTATAGTCATGTGCATATGAGGCAAATGCATCACCCAGATTGGATATCAACCTTATGAATTCTTACTGAAAAAAAGTAAATTACTAAAAGTTTCATGGCTGTATTGTTGTGACTCAAATATCATCAAAATAATAGAGTGTTTTCATAAACCATCGAAACACAAAATACCATTTACTAGCAAATTAATACAGACTAACTACAAAGGGAAAACAATAAAGTTAGAATTATTTTACTAGCTCTTGTGTTCTTGTCATGAGCTTATGATAATCTCACCAACTATTGTCCAAGATTGTTATAGCAAAGTGAATTTTTTTATGAATTAAGATCAAACTTGTGATCACTGATCAGTTGAAGTAAAAAAAAAGACTTAATATATAATAAATAGAAAAAAAGATCTAATGCATCCAGCTTTGGAAATAATTGTTTTTGAATAAATGGGAAACCAAATTTCTTTACATGTGTGCAAGTACTCTTTAAAAAAAAATAATAATAACTTGCCCAGGTATAATTTAAATCCCCTCTATCTAATTCTCTCTTACTTTCTATATTATGAGCAGGATGAAAAGGAAATAGTATGTAGACATCAGGTAAATGTTTCTCAGAATAGTTATTTTTAGGTGACCAACCATGTATTTTACACATGTAAATAAAATTCCCACAGATAATAAATTTAAAACAATATCAATTATGTTATGAAGAAAATGAAGATGAGTTAAATTCCAGATAAACACTAGAGGACTGTATTGATTGAAAGATCTGAGCGTCAATTAAATTTGCTTTGAATACAGTTCATTTGGACCAGTTCTGAAGAAGATGTTTGCAATTTCCTAGTAGATTTCAATGCAGGCAGAGGTGAGTCAGTAGTTGCCCTTGCATACATCTGATGTTAAATTTTCAACAGCATCTAGTTTGTCTTTTTTTTTACTGTTTTGTGAGATCTATCAAAAAAGATATTGCAACATATATGGCAAGATTTAACTGTCAGCACATCAGATGTTTTGTTGTTTTACCTCAGTATAAATGAAGCTCTTGATACATTTACAAATAAAAGTTGGTTATCCAGATAATCAGTTTATCTTGAATGCAAAAGAATAAAGAAAACAAACAAAATACAGCAACAAAGCAAACCCTTAAAATAAATTAAATAAGATACAGCTATTAATAAATTGAAATTCATTTAATACTACATAAACTCACCTCACTTACAAGGTCTAGTGCCTTTAATTATTTTAATAAAATGTATAATCTTGGAGTGTACAAGCAACTATAGACTGATGTTGACCCTTCCAATTCAGTCAAATGTTCTGTTTTCGAATGAAGTCTTTCGTGGTGTAGATAATAAGCTCTCATTTTTTTTGTCCAACCTTTAAACAACCCATATAATTTCAAACATAGACTTATAAACAAACTGCTCAAATATTAGCCTTATCTCTCAAAGAATTTTCTTATTTTCTGACAAAACGTAAAGGTCGCTCGTGTTAACTGTGGTCGAAAATTGAACCCAAAACAACAACAAAAAAATAGATAATTTTCACAGCCTAAAAGCAATCTACTTCAACTGATAAAAACTAAATACCGTCCTTACACCTCAAAGAATACTTGACCGAGACTTTTAGGTAATAGCTATAAAAATACAGCTCTAAAGCGCAATAAAGTGTCAAAACCTATTTTCCTAGCCGGTGAATACAAGAATGTCCGCCAGAAAGTTGAAAGTTATTTCCAAAAACCCAAAAACTAACAAACAAACGGCTAACATGACTTTAATTTGTGCATCGACTCGTAAATTCCTTGCCAATCCGAATGATCGACTAAACGAGTCGAATGATTTCACATTGACATAAGTAAAAACATAACAAAATTGACAACAACTAAACATTTATGTTATTCTTTATTAAAGCTTGAATGATTTCAACGCATTTTGTGTGTTATTTTGAAGGGAAAGCTTAACAAACACACGATTTTGAGCGACTAAGTTGAGCGATTTTGAACTTGTATATCAAAGCGTGGTCATCGAATTTGATCTAAAAGTCGAATGATCTCACTTTGAAACAAGTAAAAAAACAAACTCTTAACAACTAAAACATTTACATTTTCGTTAACTTCTGAACAATGAATATCGTGAAAGCTTTTTTGGTTAGATTTTGAAGGGAAAACTCTACAAAGAATAAAGAATAAAGAAAACAAACAAAATAAAGCAACAAAGCAAACCCTTAAAATAAATTAAATAAGAGACAGCTATTAATGAATTGAAATTTATTTAATACTACATAAACTCACCTCACTTACAAGGTCTAGTGCTTTTAATTATTTTAATAAAATGTATAATCTTGGAGTGTACAAGCAACTATAGACTGATGTTGACCCTTCCAATTCAGTCAAATGTTCTGTTTTCGAATGAAGTCTTTCGTGGTGTAGATAATAAGCTCTCATTTTTTTGTCCAACCTTTAAAAAACTGTCCAACTCATATAATTTAAACATAGACTTATAAACAAACTGCTCAAATTTTAACCTTATCTCTCTAAGAATTTTCTTATTTTCTGACAAAACGTAAAGGTCGCTCGTGTTAACTGTGGTCGAAAATTGAACCCAAAACAAAACAAAAAAATAGATAATTTTCACAGCCTAAAAGCAATCTACTTCAACTGATAAAAACTAAATACCGTCCTTAGACCTCTAAGAATACTTGACCGAGACTTTTAGGTAATAGCTATAAAAATACAGCTCTAAAGCGCAATAAAGTGTCAAAACCTATTTTCCTAGCCGGTGAATACAAGAATGTCCGCCAGAAAGCTGAAAGTTATTTCCAAAAACCCAAAAACTAACAAACAAACGGCTAACATCACTTTAATTTGTGCATCGACTTGTAAATTCCTTGCCAATCCGAATGATCGACTAAACGAGTCGAATGATTTCACATTGACATAAGTAAAAACATAACAAAATTGACAACAACTAAACATTTATGTTATTCTTTATTAAAGCTTGCATATCAAACAATTGCCTTAAAAAAGTTGTCATTCGTTTAGTCATCATTTTATTTCCTTATATGGAAATAGCTTACCTTATTTGGAAGTATGGTTCAACTGTTTTTGGTGTTTATCTCAGCTCCTAAAGCCTCAAATCTCCTAAAACTTACAGGAATTGTAGCGAAAACACTTCTCAACAGGCCGCCATTTAGAGAAAATTATCGAAAAGTAGCCTGGGGGCTAGAAACGAAGAAAGCACAGGAATCCCGCGCGCTCAAAACAAAGGCCTAACGAATGACATACGATTGTTTGATATGAGTGATTTCAACGCATTTTGTGTGTTATTTTGAAGGGAAAGCTTAACAAACACACGATTTTGAGCGACTAAGTTGAGCGATTTTGAACTTGTATATCAAAGCGTGATCATCGAATTTGATCTAAAAGTCGAATGATCTCACTTTGAAACAAGTAAAAAAACAAACTCTTAACAACTAAAACATTTACATTTTCGTTAACTTCTGAACAATGAATATCGTGAAAGCTTTTTTGGTTAGATTTTGAAGGGAAAACTCTACAAAATCATGACTAAGTTGACTGAGCGATTTTGAACTCGTATTCAAATGGCAAATCGTGGTAGTCGATATTGATCTGAAAGTCGAATGATTTCACATTGAAACAAGTGAAAAACAAACTCTCAAAAATTAAAATATTTTCATTTTGCTTCACTGCTGAACATTAAACTTTTTTGGTAAGATTTTAAAGGGAAAACTCGACAAACACGCGACAAAGCTAACTGAAACTTTTCAACTCGTAAGTCCGGCTTTCACAAAGCGATAATCAACAATACTTAAACTCGAATTATAGTAAACTGAAACAAGTAAAAAACAAACTAAAAACAACTGAACACTTATATTTTTAGTTTGATATTGAGAATAGACAGATTTGCATGTTTTTAATGTTATTTCTCACTAGTTTTCGAAGCCAGAAAAAAGTTATCGAAACACCGAGGATCGAACTAATAGTTAGACTTCAGTGTAAATCAGAACGTCTGATTATTTCTTTGGATCAGGAAACTGGCTTTACCTTGAGTTACTTATTGTAAACTTGCTATGTAAGTATTATAAATGTTCTCTTTATCAGCCGTATTAAATTGTATTCTTGATTTTGACGTCTCGCCTCATCATAATCGGAGTTTGCACGCCGTTGCTAAGGAACTTGTGTTAATTTATGCACAACCGGCCACTCAAGTGGGGTTGTGCATAAATTACAAGAATTACACACTTTGTCGGTGTTGTCATGAAATAAAAAATGGAAAAGAGAGAAATAAGTAAATAACTAAATAAATAAACAACTACAAGGATACTAAACGAACAGTTTTAATGTAATCACGACGTTTCGGTGTCAACATGACTCCATTTTCAAGTGATATGAATAATGACAAGTAAAATGGCAGATATTAAATAGATGGATTTAAATGAGGTATTGTTAACAAACCACCGTTAACAAAATAGTCTAACCTTGATCGAATCATTTTGTACATTTAGAGAGGGTGATCTATCTCTAATGAAAAGCATCTCAAAAACTAGACAATCGAATTTGTTAGTACACTTTTTCAAGATCTGAAAATTATTTGTAATTAATGTCATTTGGTACAAGACCATGTTCATTTTTGAAATGTTCATAAATGCTAGATGACAGAAGTTTGTGTTCTTCACAACGCTTGTGCAGGTGTCGTAGCGTAATATTAGCAAGTTTTGGAGTTTAGTGGGTCGTTCATAACGAACCATCGAGAGGTTATGCAATTTATCTATATGATAAAATAGAGCATCACTGATTGGCCTGTGAAAACACACACCGTCGTCTCCTACCAAAATGAGAAGATTTTGCATAATTTAGCACTATTTACTGTTATTCATGTTTCACACTTTTAGTTTCTGAAGTCTAACAAGGAAAAGTAATATATAAAACGAGGTTTCGGTGTCGTCATGACGGCATTGTGAAAAAGTGAATAAGTTAACGAGTTATTTACTTGTATACTTCATATTTACTAACAAAGAAACTGTTTTGCTAATATGCCAACCAGAACTACAATAAGCTTTATTGAATAACCACCATTCACTGTCTGGTTGACACACGAATAACAAAGGCGTACGATAAAGTACCCCTATACTTTTTCACCTGACATTGGTGTTATGACGTCACCGAAATATCGAGTTATATCTCGTTTTTATTATATAAGTATAAATTGAAAACATAATAGTCACGAAATATGAAATAATGTTGGTTAAAAATTAGTTAGCTTTCTGGTCGGCTTTGTAAATAAATATATGTAGTGAATATACTAGTTTTTGAAGTGATTTGAGTTGAGAGCGACTCCCTTTTCCAAAAAAAAACAACAACAATAAAGAACGCATGTAAATATTTCCTTAGGCATTGTCGCTTAGTTGCAGACTCAATGGTAAAGAAAAAAATGAACTACAATAAGCTTTATTGAATAACCACCATTCACTGTCTGGTTGACACACGAATAACAAAGGCGTAGCATATAGAGAATTTGTCTGCGCATGTCGTAAGTTAATGGTAGAAGCCGCTATAATCACGCGAAAGAAAAATACCTTCTAAATCCCCTTTAATCCCAATTCACAAAAGCGATACTTCAGGTGACGAAAGTCTCTGTTCCAACCATACAGTGATTGGCCGTTATTTCCGTACGGCTTATTATAGTTCTTGTTGGACATTAGCATAACAATTTGTTTGTTTATAACCATGAATTATCTGCAAGATTCTGCAATATGGCCGCTTTCACAACGAGACTAGGTCATCTTTGACTGCCGATCAAAGAATTTGGCCAAAACTCTATTGAAAACCAAAAGTATAATACTAATCTAAATTTATTAAAGAAAGCATACCAAGGAAAAACTTAGCGGCGCATACATTTAAGCTCGACTTTTCTTCAAATTTATGCGAAAAAATTGACCATAGGGTAAGACTTACAAATATTCTCCGTGCTTGAGTTAAAGTTTATATTTAGTGAAGATAGAAGTCTATCAACAAAAGCCCGACCAGAAAATTACAAATTTTGGTGGTTCATCTGTGTTTTCACAATTATTTGAATTAATCAAGATTATTCTAACCTAATTTCAGGTTCGGTATTCAAATCAGTCGAAATTGCTTGAGAGGAGAAACACAACCATGGCGTCAACAAATATCGCAATATCACGTTTTGGCCAATCTTTCTTAAAAAATAACAATGCTGTGATGTAGAATGTGGTTATGCGACTCGCATCAGTTATATTTAGCTTCGGCGCAGCCCCTCAAACATACCGCTTATCAAGAAAGAAAGTTGACCAAAACTTGCAAAATGCGCAAATAACCTGCCCATCACTCCACAAAATCGATCCTCAATAAGAAATCATTTTGTACCACACAATTCTCATGACCTTTGATTCTTAATCTGTGGAACATTTTTTTCTGCTATTTCTTTTATTATGGCAGCAGTCCTCACACGATTGCAGTAGGTTTGTGTTTTTCTTCTTCGTTTTGCGGACTTTTGCTCAAAAATATTTTGAGATCAAAAACCTCCACATTTACTTGACTTAGTCACAGCACCTTAGAAAGTGATAGACTTTAAGTATCCATTTATATTTTCCTAAATTGAAGATCACTAAGATTGCGATTGGAACTCAAAAGTTCCCCGGTCGTAGAAAAAAATGTAAACATGACCGCGAGCTAAAATTGTCTGACATGCGCAGACAAAATCTCTATATGCTCAAAGGCGTACGATAAAGTACCCCTATTTTTTTTCATCTGACATTGATGTTATGACGTCACCGAAATATCGAGTTATATCTCGTTTTTATTATATAAGTATAAATTGAAAACATAGTAGTCACGAAATATGAAATAATGTTGGTTAAAAATTAGTTAGCTTTCTGGTCGGCTTTGTAAATATATATATGTAGTGAATATACTAGTTTTTTGAAGTGTTTTGAGTTGAGAGCGACTCCCTTTTCCAAAAAAAAAACAACAACAATAAAGAACGCATGTAAATATTTCCTTAGGCATTGTCGCTTAGTTGCAGACTCAATGGTAAAGAAAAAAATGCAACAGTCAATATTTGCTATATTTAACCTCATCATCCCTCAAAAAAACATTTGCCTGTGACCAATAAAAAATTCACTTGCAAAAAGCAAACATATATAACACAACAGGTTCCTTAAACGCTCTCATTCGGATCTAAAAGCTGAACTAGTCAACTTGTTTGTGGCAAAGAAGCACAAGAGACAAGATGAAGCTAGTGATTCTGCTGATGATTATCAACTGTGTCGTATCACAGGAGGTAACATAAATTAGTTTATTTTGTAATTATTAGTATTAATAACTAGTATTACTCCTATTTCAAAAAAGCAAATGGAGAGTCCCGTATGGCCGGGAGTCGAATATTTGCAGTTGAAACAAACCAGCAGGCGTTTATTTGAATTGTGTATACGCATTTCTATTTTAATGGGTAAAACTAAAGTAAATTTCTCTTTTTAGATCTTGGTATTTATTTATCTTTTCCAATTCTTTTTCTTTAACACAAGCATCTGCTGGGCATGCTATGTCAATGACATAACATTGCTTTTCCTTGTAATTTATCAACACGATGTCAGGTCTGCGTTGTTTTATGTCTTTGTCTGTTTGGATATTAAAGTCCCATAATAGTTTCACCTCTTTTGTCTCTTTGACGCTTTCAGGACTATACTCGTGCCATTTGTCAGCGTTTGGTATACCAGCAGACCTGATTTAGTCTTCCATATCGTTTTTGAGACTATTAGTTTGTTTATCAAGAATTCAGAATTAATAATTCATATCTGGAACAATCAACATAAAACTCTTTAAGATCTTTTGCATGGGTACTGATTACGATTCTATAAAACTCTTTCAATCAAATGCCAATCAGTTTTATCAGATAAGCTTGTTTTTTTTTTGTGTGTGTGTGTGTTTTTTTTTGTGTGTGTTTTTTTTGTTTTTTTGTTTTGTTTTGTTTTTTTGTTTTTTTTTTTTTTTTTGCAACAGACCGTAACCTTGCTGATGAGACTTTTTGGAAAATATTGAACAGTTTCATAATTAAAGATATGTATATTCTTGCTAAATTTCAGTAACGTTTTAAAACATTTCAAAACAAAAAGCCCAAGCGATTTTGTATGGGGAAATGATATTAGATGGATTTAAATTTTCACTCGTAGCTATATACATATACGAAGACAGTTTTAGCATTCCCACGTGTTTTTGATGCTTAATTCGTGATAAGTCTTCTAAATCTTTAAGAACACTGAACTTGCGATTAGATAAGATAAGTTTGAAAAGAGAGTAATTTTGCTGATCAGGCTCTTTAGAAAACGTCCTCAACGTTTATCAATAGTTTTAATTGCAACATTCTTGTTCAATTCGATCGTTGCTCGATACATATCTGCATGAACTCCGGCTTCTCTTTGGCCTATGTGATTTATCTGGTTGTTTTGCTAAACATTTGTTATACATCGCGCAGAATGCTATTGTTCTCAGGGACATTTACTTACGGTGCTAAATTATTCACACTAGGCATAAATATGATTAAATCAGTGTGATTAAAGGTTGTGATTGGCTGTTTTATCACTGCTAATTTGAATATTTCTTCCGACAAAGCTACAGGCAATAGCCCTGAAGTGTGATGACGTTTTACCCCCGTCTCTATACCATAATAGTTTTTTAAATCCTTTCATATTCAAATTTTATATTCCCTCGAGAATACAGGAACAATAGTCATAATTAGTGAACAAAAGCAATGTGAAGAGGATTCTGGTCTAGAGACGGGGGTAAAACGTCATCACGCTTCAGGCTTATTACGGACACAGGGTTTCCGAATTCAATACCAAAATCCACCTATTGTTGTCTTAATCCGCTTATTGTTTTCGTGTGTGTCAAAATGTTATGATACACAATAAGAAAAATTCGCAAGTCACCACGAACTATAAAGAAATAATAAACTAATAATTTTCACTCAGCATATTTTGTTCGAATTTGATATTAAACATTCTCAATGACAAACGGCGCACAAAGCTATATTAGTAGTTTGAGCGCTCTTACAGGAATTTTTCTAGCTAAATGAGGCGTTTACATATGATGGGCCAAACTTATATCAAATGAAACTTTAAATTGTGTAGTTTGTGTATGTTTGTAACTTTTTCGATACGTTTATTAAACCAGACTTGTTTATTTTAAGCAAAATACCATTCAAAATGGTCTTCTCACAAACTCAAAACATTAAGTCGACAAATCGAGTTCAAATGAGTTGTTTAAAGTTCATTTCTTTTCCAATCTTGATGAAACTTATATCAAATGGAAACTTAAAATTTATAGTTGGTTTAATTGTGCCTTTTTTAATGCGTTTATAAACCTAATTTGTTTGAAAGCAAAAAACCCTCATAATTTCACAAACTCGAAATGTGAAGCCGCCGACAACTGAAGCTTGAACTAGTTGTTTTTAAAATTTATTTCTTTTCCAATCTCAATGAAACTTATATCAAATGAAACCTTCAATGTGTAGTTTGTTTGTTTGTGACTTTTTTAAATAGCCTTCTCACAAACTCAAAAACTATAGCTGACAACTCGAGTTCGTTGTTTAAAATTCATTTCTTTTCCAATCTTAATGAAACGAATTGTTTACTGGTGACTTTTGCAGCTTCAAACCAACTTTCGATTTCAGCTTTCCGAAAGAAGTAATTATAAACTCAGATTAATTAATCTTGATCTTTACTATCAATACGTTGAGTTAATTACGCAAATCGCTGAAGAAAAGAAAATTATCACTAGCTAGAAACCGACGTACAGCAGTTTGTAGAATAACAAGATAGATGTAGCTTACTTGACGTATAAACGAAAATGATTTGATTTGGAACGAAGTAATTTATAAATGTGTTCGGTGTGTAGTAATGAAAGAAATGTTAAGAGAAAAATATCATACGCCCTTGGCACGTCTTCGGTATTCTAGTCCGATGTGTTAACCACTACACCACCGAACGCATTCATAAATTACTACTTTACAATGTTCATTCTATGCGTACATATTTACGGTGTTCAACTTATCTATAGAGAAAAATATCGCTCTGGGATGCTCACGGTTGCCGTACACTTCACAATTCAGCTGCGTTTCCAGCGTGGTTGTCCTTGTGGTGTACTGGTTAACACATCGAACTAAAATACAAAAGACGTGGGTTCAAATCCTGCAAAGGGCGTATGAAATTTTTCTCTTAACATTTCTTTGATTTGGAAAGACTTCAGGATTGTGGGGAGATTTGCCGAAAAAGTTGCATTTTGTGACTGAAGACGAAAAAAAAAAAAAAAAAAAAAAAAACACGACAAAAACAGTCCAATTCTA
Organism: Diadumene lineata; assembly: GCA_918843875.1. Lineage (NCBI taxonomy): Eukaryota > Metazoa > Cnidaria > Anthozoa > Actiniaria > Diadumenidae > Diadumene > Diadumene lineata. Next base: position 2,357,242 of record OU974084.1, read on the forward strand.
AATTAGGGTATTTTTGTATGTTATGAGACTGAAAAAAATCACTTGTATTTGATCACGTGTAAGCAGACTCGACAAACGTGTTTTTGATGTATAATTCTTGGCAGTATCTTCTCAATCATTTGAACCTTGTAATTAGATGAAATCAAGATGCGGTAGGTGTCACAATGATTCAATGGAGCAATTATTAATACAATACAAATATAGGATTCTAGATATTCTGAAAGTTATCATTTTGTACAAGATCCTGAAGTAGACAACTTCTCGAGCTAGGCCAAAAGTGAAAAGATGATCAGATTTCTTATCGAACATCTTGCCAAATGCAATGCAACAAGATCAAAAGTTAACTAAACTATCTCCAAAAATGCTTTACGCAATTGTAAATTAAATTAAGAGGTGTTGCATGAGAAAGTCAAACAAAGTTGGAAATGAAAATTCAAAGCCCCCCCTGAAACTTTGTGTGCTGGCAGGTCCTCGGGGGGAATAAACAAATCAAGACATATTTCATCTCAAAACATCATGGTTGCCATGGAAACCGCCGCTGACCAAATTGGCCACGGGCTCATGTTTTCTGCAAAAAAATCAAGCCTTGCAGGGTGAAATATAGAGCTATGCTACTCGCTCAAAATCTTCCCAATCAACTTGAAAGTTAGCAAGATGAAAGATCAATCTTAGTTCTAAACTTATGTATAGTATTTTTGTAAATTAGAGTGTTTTTAGAATTAGAGAAATTACGCTTATCATGGCTCCCTGTCGGCATTTTTTACAAATGACAAAATCACTATCCATTCATTGTACGATTTCTCCAAAAGTACTCACAATTAGAACACAAAACTCCGTCAATAGAAAGTTGGAATAACAGGTTAACAAAAAAATATAATAGATTTTTGGGCATTCAAATAAAACAACAACAAAAATGCAACGATTTTCATACAAAATTTCAAAGTATCAAAAACTTTGCATATTTTGAGCTCAATCATTTAAATTGAAAAAGTTTTCCAATAACAATTTCTTTTACCCAGAATGAGGATCACTATCTGTTTTTATGTTTGCTTTTGCCTTTTGACATTTTAAGTTTGAAATTAAAGAGAAATCGTATTCATATGTGGCTACCCTTCTGTATTTGCATCATATCGCAACGAATATGCAGCCTTCAATAATTGATCCATCTCTCGCTATTTTAATCCAATCGTGCATAAGCAAGGTACTTGGCCAGTCTTTGAAAGACAGAAGACCTTTCGTTGGATAGCAATTAGCAATTGTCCTCGGTTACCTTGCCATCATCGGGTTTCCTGTGTCTTATATACAAACGTAAAATAACAAGAAAATAAAAAAATACTAATAATAGCAAGGCAGCTGTCTAAGAAACCAGTTATACATCAGTTGCTTTCGATTGAGTTTTATTGAATTTGATTCCAATATTTGTCATAAGATTTGTAATTGATTAATAAACACACTCTTCCACCAGTCAGCGGCATCTTTCAGGTCACTTCCGGTATTAGCACTCGAATGAAATTATATGTCCATTATGTCACCTTTATCGAAATTGATGCAAATATAACACTAAGCACAGGTTTTACTTATTTGGTGGTTCCATAGAGTACAGGTATCGAGTTGAGCCAAAGAAAAAGACGTATTTGGATGGAAATAGAGACCAATTTTGAACGAGTAATTTTGGTGTATTTACGAAGCAAAAATGTGCTGTTTTGTTTATACATTCGGCGAGGACAGTTGCTAATTGCTATCCAACGAAAGGTCTTCTGACTTTTAAAGACTTCCAAGTACAGTGTTTATGCACGATTGGATTAAAATAGCGAGAGATGGATCAATTATTGAAGGCTGCATATTCGTTGCGATAAGATGCAAATATATCATAAAGGGTAGCCACATATGAATACGATTTCTCTTTAATTTCAAACTTAAAATGTCAAAAGGCAAAAGCAAACATAAAAACAGATAGTGATCCTCATTCTGGGTAAAAGAAATTGTTATTGGAAAACTTTTTCAATTTAAATGATTGAGCTCAAAATATGCAAAGTTTTTGATACTTTGAAATTGTGTATGAAAATCGTTGCATTTTTGTTGTTGTTTTATTTGAATGCCCAAAAATCTATTATATGTTTTAGTTAACCTGTTATTCCAACTTTCTATTGACGGAGTTTTGTGTTCTAATTGTGAGTACTTTTGGAGAAATCGTACAATGAATGGATAGTGATTTTGTCATTTGTAAAAAATGCCGACAGGGAGCCATGATAAGCGTAATTTCTCTAATTCTAAAAACACTCTAATTTACACAAATACTATACATATGTTTAGAACTAAGATTGATCTTTCATCTTGCTAACTTTCAAGTTGATTGGGAAGATTTTGAGCGAGTAGCAAAGCTCTATATTTCACCATGCAAGGCTTGATTTTTTTGCAGAAAACATGAGCCCGTGGCCAATTTGGTCAGCGGCGGTTTCCATGGCAACCATGACGTTTTGAGATGAAATATGTCTCGATTTGTTCATTCCCCCCGAGGACCTGCCAGCACACAAAGTTTCAGGGGGGGCTTTGAATTTTCATTTCCAACTTTGTTTGACTTTCTCATGCAACACCTCTTAAGCATGCCAGAATAAACACTTTTCATGAATAACACTTTTTTTTACAAAGGCTTGAGAATCAGTCTCTAACAAGCAAAATGCCGCTGTCAATAAGAGTTCAATTAACTGAAAAATAATGGCGATTCTGCTCTCTTGAATTTCTGCTGTTAACGAGATAAAAACACATGCTGAATTGTCCATTAACCGGCTGTTTTAGCCTTTTCATCATTACAAAGTGAGGAAATACCATTGTTCTGGTAATGTTGCATTTTTGAGTGCGGAATTTGAATGTTCGTCTTTGCACTAAAATCAAGCCAGGAGTGATCTGGGATTTCCCTAAGCTGCACGAATTGGCCGACGCTGAATGAGTTTTTGACTCATGTACCGAATCCGGTTTTATATCGTTTCTAGGATGATGCTTCGCCCATTCAACACATTTTGAACTACTAAGTATTCCGCCTTTTCCACTAGTAACATTAGTAACATTGAATAAACGATTCATTTTCGTGGTGTATCTTTGAGATAAACCAAGCAGTGATGTTGGGAGAACACGAAAAAAAGACTAAGAAAATCACGTACATCATATACACTCCCTGCAGTTTGTTGGAATACAGTTCAGCCTGGCGGACAAAACAATGGATTTCAGCTCCAAAGATAGAGAGCAAGAATCTTTTGTTTTGAGCTCCAGATTAGGCTGCTTTAACGTCACATGGAATGGCTCTATTATGGCATATTATAATTTTATTGGTTTATTTTATTCTCTTTTTAGGAACAGCAATTGCAACCTCCAGGTTCGTTTAAATTAATATCATTTATTAATTATTAGCCATAAAATCAGAGGACTTGTATCATGTAATTATTTAACATATCATTGTATAGGAAAATTGAAAATTAAAATAAATATTTAACAAAAAATAAAGGGTTTTTGACAAGCTTAAGGTTGACAAAGTCCATTCTAACTGTAAAGAAGTAGTTCAGTATTTCATAATTTGAACCTGAAAAAAATCGGGATCACCGTGTATGCATTTTAATGAGTTATACGTCATCAAATATCATAAATTATCATAAAACTTCAATTTCTAAATAGTAGCTCTTGAAAAAATCTTTAAAGGTAAGAAAATTGAAAGATCTTTATTTTACAGCAGTTGAATGCATGAATAATAACATTTACAAATTAGCTACCCTAAAAGAAATTACCAATATTTCTATGATCTTTTAATTTTGAATTTTCAAAATAAACACACCAAATGAAAAAACTTATATTTTTAATATTTTTATCACACAAATAAATGAAAAATAAAGGTGCTCGGGTATTTAAAAAAAAAAATCATTTTAAACGCACGATTTTTTTCAAGAATTTTTGAGAAGTGCATCGTGGGAAATTTTCAAGATGGCGACTCGGGAAAGATTGTTGTGGTTCAGTGATCCCATAGCAGTCGCTTTTGAAATTGTTTTATGAACAAAATTGCAGTTTCTCGGTAAGATTCGTGGTTTTTCTCGCAGTAAAAAGTTCCTGGAAGATGACTGATTGCTGACCGGCTTTTCTCAGAAAACGACTGCCCTTTGAATTGAACGTTTTTATTTTTAAAAACTCGTCTGCAACAGTACTTGATCCGCAATGACCATAGTACGCAACAATCTTATGATTGACTTTTCTTATCTGCAAAATGTAGCCTGAAAAAAAAAAAGTTTTGCTTGGTTCTAAACAGAACAATAAGTAGTTTAAATTTATAAATGTTTCCTTTTTTTGGGTCATAACATAAATGAGACATACTTTTCTTTATTTCTTTAATTTCTAGAATGTAAAAACTACAAGGTCTTGAGCTCTGGTGATAGATCCATGAGTTATTCCCAAGGCATAGATGGATGTGACAAAATCAAGGGATGGTATCGTTTTACCGGTGAAGCAGGCTATTCAATAGCGAATAAATGTCCAGCTAAAAATCACTGTGGTACCGCTGCCCCTGGTTGGATGAGCGGATCTCATCCTACACAAGAAGAGGGAATTGTCTATCGTAAAGTATGTTTTCACTGGTTGGGGAACTGTTGTAAACTGTCCAGAAACATTCGTGTACGTAACTGTGGAAGCTTCTATGTGTACGACCTCGTTTTGATGTTTTTTTGTGCACAACGTTATTGTGGCAACGGAAAAGGTAACAACTAATGGTCGGGAGTCAAAAAAGCAACTTATATGAACACAATATAAATTTCTTATTTTCTTTATTATTTGTTGTCTGTTTGTCTGTTCGTTTGTTGGTTGGTTGTTTGGATTGTTAATTCATTTGTTTGTCTTTTCGTTTGTTCGTTCGTTTGTCTGCTCGTTGTTGCATGTTTGTTTGTTCAAGTGATGCTAGGTCAGTGGAAAATGTTACACAGATATGTCGATAGTAATGTGTTGATCTAATCATCGTACATTGAAGGATTCGTGATAACAGCTGAATTGCTTTTCCTGCTTGTTACTAATTTCATTTGCATTTTCATGTTTTTACTAGTGGACCATTGTGCTACAAATCCTTGTAAAAATGGTGGTAATTGTGTAAACAGCGGGGAAAGTTATAACTGTCAATGTCCAGCTGACTTTGGGGGACAAAATTGCGAAAAGCTTGGTAAGATTCAACAAAAACCAGGTGCAATGTAATAGCTTACTGCTCTGAGAGCGATTATATACGATTAACAGCAAAGATTATTCTTATTCTAATTATGCATAACAAAGTTATATATACGTGTATTTGCATTTTCATGTTTTTACTAGTGGACCATTGTGCTACAAATCCTTGTAAAAATGGTGGTAATTGTGTAAACAGCGGGGAAAGTTATAACTGTCAATGTCCAGCTGACTTTGGGGGACAAAATTACGAAAAGCTTGGTAAGATTCAACAAAAACCAGGTGCAATGTAATAGCTTACTGCTCTGAGAGCGATTATATACGATTAACAGCAAAGATTATTCTTATTCTAATTATGCATAACAAAGTTATATATACGTGTATTCTCACATCATATGGTCATATTCACATTACTTGTTTATCGTTTAAGGACAATTTAATCCTTAGAATAGTATAAGTAACTTTTTCTTTAAATACTTATCCGCGTTTGAAAAAAAAATAAAAACAAAAAAAGAACGCTGGGACATTGGGGGTAAAGAACACTACACTTTGCCACTTCTCTAAATACTTGTAGGCTGGGCTTGTTCGTTCTCATGCGCACCCGGTCAAAAGCTAGGTCAGAAGATAAATTCCGATAGTGGGTAAAAAAATGGCAATTAACACACTCCTCCATGAATTTTTGGTTAGGTAAATACAGTACTACGCTTCTGTATTTGCTTACATGATTATAGTGCAGTTTGAATACTATTTAAACAGTTATTGCAGAGTTTTAAAGCCTTTGTTTTTAGAGGTTTTTTTTTAATATTCTTCGGTCATCCCATTTGGTGGATTTCGTGCATTTTTATTTTTTTGATGTATAACGGTTCTTTCATCTAACATAAACAGCTTGCTTAGATGGAGTTGTCGCCGGTAAATGCAAAGAGTCCACCGCATTCAAAAACAGTCTCAATCTGCTATTGACTGACCGTGATCAATCGTCACCAAAGTTTAGCGGTAAAACGATACAATGGCGCGACTGGAACAACTACCTAAAAGATCTGGTTTGTAGATGTTCCACTGCTGCCAAAAAGGATGGCTATAAATATTTTGGAATTGAATTCTTTGGTAAGTTTACCCAATACCAAAAATCAATGAATCGATGAATTCATTCATTCATAAATTTATTCGTTCGTTCGTTCGCTCGGTCTGTCTGTCTGTCTGTCTGTCTGTCTGTCTGTCTGTCTGTCTGTCTGTCTGTCTGTCTGTCTGTCTGTCTGTCTGTCTGTCTGTCTGTCTGTCTGTCTGATTTAAAGTAGCAAATTTGAATATTGTAAGTTTACCCTTACACTTTGATGAAATTGGACTGCTTCTAGAGGATGAAATGCTGGATATACTAGCTTTAAACGAAACTCGTCTAGACGAATTTATTTCTAATGAATTGATAGATATTGATAATTATGTCTTAATTAGAAAAGATCGAAATAGATTCGGTGGAGGGATTTGCTTATATATACACTCAAGAAATAAGTATTTAATCAGAGAAAATATTTTATACGAAACAAATCATGAAATAACCGTCATCGATATTGTCAAACCAAACTGTAAGCCTTTTGGGATCTGTGTTTTTTATAGACCACCAAACAGTGACAGATCATTTTTTGAATCTTTTGAACGTATAGTTCAAACTTATGACGATGAAGCTAAGGAATTACTTTTGATGGGAGACATAAATTGTAACTTTTTATCAGACCATCATGATTCTAAATTACAACTTATTCGATCGATTTGTGACACTTACCAACTTAGTCAGCTTATAAATGAACATACTAGAATAACACAAACTACCAGTACCCTTTTAGATGTAATTTTTACTAATGAACCAAGCCGTATAGTCACCTCTGGTGTGTGTCACTTAGGAATAAGCGACCATAGTCTTGTGTATGCTATAAGGAAATTTGCAAGCACAAATATGTCACATATAGATGTTACAATAACTTTGATACTCAGCACTTTAGAGAAGCTTTAAGTCATGTAAATTGGTCCGACATTGATAACATAAATGATCCTAGTGAAATGTTAGTTTTGTGGGAAAAAAAAAATGAACAAGCTCCAATAAAAACTCGTAGGGTAAGAAACACCAAATCGCCTTGGCTTACTTGCGATATTAGAGCTTTGATTAATCATAGAAACTATTTAAAAAAACAAGCAAACAAAACTAATGACCCAAAGGTCTGGGATGATTATAAGAAATTTAGGAATTTAGTTAACAATGAAATTAAACAATCTAAAATTTCATATTTTCATTCTCACATAGAAAACAATCGTGGTAATCCTAAAGCATTATGGAGAACCATAAATCAAGTTAGTGGTCGGAGTAAGACTAGTAGTAACTCTATTACTGAGATAAAATTTAACAATACTACAGCTACGGAACCTGCTGAGATTGCTGAAATACTAAATAGCTATTTTACTAACATAGGCGAAGCTTTATCCTCGGAACTCCAAGATAGTTCTACTGATTTCCGTGAATTTCTACAACCAGTGAAATCTAATTTCGTTCTTCAGCCAATTTCTGTTGATTTCGTAGTTAAGTTTTTCAACAAGATGCCAGTAGATAAAGCCACAGGAGTAGATAATATATCATGCCGCCTGCTTAAGGAAGCGGCACCAGTTGTTGCTGCTTCGTTAGCCAATGTCGTAAATAAATCCATTTCGTTAGGGATTTTTCCTTCAGGCTGGAAAACAGCAAAAGTTATTCCCCTCTTCAAAGCCAATGACCGTGATGATCCTGGTTACTATAGGCCCATCTCTATTCTGCCTATTCTATCTAAATTGTGCGAGAGGGCAGTTTTCAACCAACTTGATCAATATTTTACTGTGCATGATTTATTTACAAAATATCAGTCGGGCTTTCGTCCATTGCATTCCACTCTAACTGCTCTGCTTGATGCAACAAATGAGTGGTATGCTAATATGGACAAAGGCCTGACTAACCTAGTTGTGGCTTTGGATCTAACGAAGGCTTTTGATACCGTATCACATCAAATCGTAATTTCCAAATTACAGTATTATGGAATTAATGGAATAGGCCTTGAATTTTTTAAATCGTATTTAACTGATAGAAAGCAATGTTGCCTAGTTGAAAACTCTTTTTCAGAGCTTAAATCTATTTCTTGTGGCGTTCCACAAGGGTCAATATTAGGACCATTACTGTTTATTATCTATATCAATGACATTCCATGCTGCCTAGACCATACTAAACCTCGCTTGTATGCATACGATACCTTAATAACTATATACTCTTGCTGTCAAATCCAGTAAGAGTGGTAACGTTACCTTACATATAGGGGCGCCTTACATATAGGGGCGCATTACATATAGGGGCGATGGGGAGGGGAGGGGTGGTGTTGCAATACGTTACCTTACATATAGGGGTGCATTACATATAGGGGCGATGGGGAGGGGAGGGGTGGTGTTGTAATACGTTACCTTACATATAGGGGCGCATTACATATAGGGGCGATGGGGAGGGGAGGGGTCGTAATACGTTACCTTACATATAGGGGCGCATTTCATATAGGGGCGATGGGGAGGGGATGGGTGGTATAGGAATACGTTACCTTACATATAGGGGCACATTACATATAGGGGCGATGGGGAGGGGAGGGGTGGTGTAGGAATAGGTTACCTTACCAATAGGGTCACATTACATATAGGGGCGATGGGGAGGGGTGGTGTAGGAATAGGTTACCTTACCAATAGGGGCACATTACATATAGGGGCGATGGGGAGGGGTGGTAATACGTTACCTTACATATAGGGGCGATGGGGAGGGGTGGTGTAGGAATAGGTTACCTTACCAATAGGGGCACATTACATATAGGGGCGATGGGGAGGGGTGGTGTAGGAATAGGTTACCTTACCAATAGGGGCACATTACATATAGGGGCGATGGGGAGGGGTGGTAATACGTTACCTTACATATAGGGGCGCATTACATATAGGGGCGATGGGGAGGGGAGGGGTGGTATAGGAATACGTTACCTTACATATAGGGGCACATTTCATATAGGGGCGATGGGGAGGGGAGGGGTGGTGTCGTAATACGTTACCTTACATATAGGGGCGCATTACATATAGGGGCGATGGGGAGGGGAGGGATGGTGTTGTAATACGTTACCTTACGACACCTGTAAATCACGTATTTCTGTTCAGGTGTAAAATAGAAGTGAGGAACGAGAAGAAAAATCCAAGATTTTGTACATCGAATTGCAGTATCTTCAAATGAAGACGAGAAAACCGTTCTTTACGAATTCCACTGTAACGTGCATTGCTATTGCAGAATGCCAGATGATGGAAAATTGATGTTAAGTTGTTCTACTTGCAAAAGATGGTTCCACGAAGAATGCGTTGGTGAAGACCACACTTCTCCTGACTGGGCTTGCAATAGATGCTATAAACCTGGCGTGAAACAAATTCAAGAAGAATTAACTGAGGCATGTAACAGGGAACTCTTCATCAAATTCAAAGAAGCCTCCACGAATGCAGATCAAGAAACCAAAACCGCGCAAGCTTTGTACAGTGCTATAGTCTCTATAGTAGCAAAGGAATTCAACTTGCCTGATGTCAGCGACCACATCGCTTGCTTAAGTTTTGATGATTACCACACAATAGTGGGAGATGGCTGTAAAAAGAAATATGAATGTGCAGGAAGAACCCATTTGAGCAAAAATGATTTTTTCATTATCATCTTTCACGAGAATACCTACACGGACATGGACATGCTAGCGACCGTTATCCACGAAATTGGACATGCTGTGAACGCTCAAATTAGCAGCGAAACTGCCCCACATAGGAAATCGTTTCGTAAAGTCACAAATAGACTACTGAAGATTGTTTAAGCAGAAAAAGAACAGACTCCCACCCCAGTACTAATCGTTTGACTTACCTGAGAAAGAGGTAATTAATGGCTCTATAAGATCTACAATTTATAGTAACTATTGAATTTTGTACTATGTGATATCTATTTATTTGTTTATTTATTCATTTATGTACTTATTTATTGGGCAGTGGCTAGATCCTGCTTGGAGTGTGGTCTAGAATGCAGAAGTAAGGCGACTCCTTCCCTTCACTAGTCTGAGGGTTCACCTTGGGCAACTTTTCATATTTTTGATAAATACTTGATACTCTAATTCTACACTCTACTTTTATTACTACTTTTGATATTTTTTATTTACATCGATGGATGAAGAGAGTATTGCTAAATTCATCGACATACAAGTATAGATTAATCATTTTTTTTTCTTTTCGTACATCTTGTCCATTAGAAATATTATTTACTTATAAAATTTATTTATAAATATATAAATGTAAATAGTTATTTATTGTAAAACTACCTTATGTTATTCATAGATCACTTCATTATTATTTATTCATAACCAATTAATTAATGATTTATTTGTATTTAAAAAATTTTTCTAGTACCTTAATTTCCTCCATGACATAACAATGTAAGACATGTTGTGACGTCATGTAGGCGTGTCCTTTCTGTCATACGACTGTCATTATTATAGATCATATATATAATCCAAGTTAGTGTTAGAGTATATAGTTAGAAGACCACGAGTTATAAAGGAGTAATCGTTATAGTAATGGTCAAAGGAGGTATATTAAAATGTGAGTTATCGATCAGTAACCAGTTCGTGGTGCTAGCCTGCAATACACAAGGACATAACCAGATAAATAGGAATATACCAGCTATCGCGATTGGCTTTATGACCTATATATAACTGACGTTAACCACAAAATCAGGTCATATTATATAATGCAAAATAACAACATGTAAACAAAAGGCACTAAAATAAAATTTGATTGATTGAGTTGCCAAAGGCAGATGAACCATTGTTTCTAGATTAGTGACAGAGTCTTCAGCTGGCATGCAGAAGAGTCATTAGTTGATCAATGAATGGCAGCAAATAGTTAGTAGTCAACACCCTTATCCCCTGGGCCTGTGGCGATGGAAGGAAGTCCTATATGTAATGCGCCCCTATATGTAAGGTAACGTATTACCACCCCTCCCCTCCCCATCGCCCCTATATGTAATGCACCCCTATATGTAAGGTAACGTATTCCTATACCACCCCTCCCCTTCCCATCGCCCCTATATGTAATGCGCCCCTATATGTAAGGTAACGTATTACAACAACACCCCTCACCTCCCCATCGCCCCTATATGTAATGCACCCCTATATGTAAGGTAACGTATTCCTACACCACCCCTCACCTCCCCATCGCCCCTATATGTAATGTGCCCCTATATGTAAGGTATGGTATTACAACACCACCCCTCCCCTCCCCATCGCCCCTATATGTAATGTGCCCCTATATGTAAGGTAACGTATTCCTACACCACCCCTCACCTCCCCATCGCCCCTATATGTAATGTGCCCCTATATGTAAGGTAACGTATTCCTATACCACCCCTCACCTCCCCATCGCCCCTATATGTAATGCACCCCTATATGTAAGGTAACGTATTACAACACCACCCCTCACCTCCCCATCGCCCCTATATGTAATGTGCCCCTATATGTAAGGTAACGTATTACAACACCACCCCTCCCCTCCCCATCGCCCCTATATGTAATGCACCCCTATATGTAAGGTAACGTATTACCACCCCTCACCTCCCCATCGCCCCTATATGTAATGCACCCCTATATGTAAGGTAACGTATTACAACACCACCCCTCACCTCCCCATCGCCCCTATATGTAATGTGCCCCTATATGTAAGGTAACGTATCACCACACCTCCCCTGCCCATCGCCCCTATATGTAATGTGCCCCTATATGTAAGGTAACGTATTACAACACCACCCCCCCCCCCCCTCCCCATCGCCCCTATATGTAATGTGCCCCTATATGTAAGGTAACGTATTACCACACCACCCCTCCCCTCCCCATCGCCCCTATATGTAATGCGCCCCTATATGTAAGGTAACGTATTACCACACCACCCCTCCCCATTGCCCCTATATGTAATGCGCCCCTATAAGTAAGGTAACGTATTACCACACCACCCCTCCCCATTGCCCCTATATGTAATGCGCCCCTATAAGTAAGGTAACGTATTACCACACCGCCCCTCCCCTCCCCATCGCCCCTATATTTAATGCGCCCTTATAAGTAAGGTAACGTATTACCACACCACCCCTCCCCTCCCCATCGCCCCTATATGTAATGCGCCCCTATATGTAAGGCGCCCCTATATGTAAGGTAACGTTACCAACCCCGATCGTCAAATCAGCCACTGAACTTCAAAGTAAGATAAATTCTGATTTAAGGAGGGTCAGTGTCTGGTTGCTGGCAAACAAGCTCAGTTTGAATGTTGTAAAATCTGAATATATGTTAATAGGTTCGAAGTTTAAAGTTCCGACTTTTTGCAGTTTTGCACCTATCGAGATAAATGGTTCAGGGATTAAGAAGGTTACTCATCTTAAACATCTTGGTGTCTATATTGACCAAAATCTAAACTGGGACTTGCACATTGATCACATTTGTAAAAAGGTTTGCAAGTCAATTTACGGTTTAAAACAAATTCGAGATTTCGTTCCAATGTCAACCCTTATTACAATGTATAAATCGCTAATCCAGCCCACGTTTGACTATTGTGACCTTGTTTGGGGCAACTTAAACAAGGGTCAAGCAGAACGTCTTCAAAAGCTCCAAAACAGAGCTGCTCGCATCGTAACCTATCAGGGTTATGATGCGAGGTCTGCTGACATTTTACAACAATTAAACTGGGTGAGACTCCAGGATAGACGAGAGGAAAGAATGTATTTAATTATGTTTGACGTTATTCATAAAAATTGTCCATCGTACTTGAGTTCCTTATTTAACATAAGGTCCTCGGATACGGACAACTACAAATCTAAATTAAGAGATAACGATCAAATAGAAATACGGCATATTCCAAAAACAGACTTCTTTAGGAGTAGTTTTTATTACAGAGGGGCTAGAATGTGGAACTCTCTCCCCTCTGAGATCAAAACTGCTCCAACAAAAAAGATATTTAAAGAACGTCTGATAAAATGGCGTACTGTCAACACTCAATAGGTTTTTAATAAATTCTTTTTTCCTATATCTATGTTATAACAATATATATACATGTATTTTTTACTAGTATCTTATAATAATTATATTTAGTTTTTCATGACGACTTCCATGTAAAGAAGTTTTTATACTTATGGAACTATCGTTTTTAAATAAAGGTGTATCTATCTATCTATCTATCTATCTATCTGTCTGTCTGTCTGTCTGTCTGTCTGTCTGTCTGTCTGTCTGACTGTCTGTCTGTCTGTCTGTCTGTCTGTCTGTCTGTCTGTCTGTCTGTCTGTCTGTCTGTCTGTTTGTTTGTTTGTTTGTTTGTTTGTTTGTTTGTTTGTTTGTTTGTTTGTTTAAGTTTGAAAAAAATTGAAGATTCAATATCTAAAAAATAAGTTTTTTTTTCAAGGGGAATGTTGGGGCGGTAGGACTTCTATCGGTAGCGATGTCGAGGACTCGAGAAACTGTTATGGGGATGACTACAAAGAATGCACAGGAGATTCCTTATGTGCAGGCGCTGGGAACAATATTTATACGTATTCTCTAGGTTAGTTTTCTATTTAGTTTGAAAATTAAATGTAGTATTGACAATATGAAATACATTTTTCCATAAAAAATTTAAGATTTACTTATCTAGCCTTTCTATTTTAAGTTCTTTCGAACAGATAGGCATTTAGTGAACGATCAACAGTATTAAATACGTGGCTCAAAATACCATCCCACTAATGTCCAAATGACGGGCCATATTAAATTTTCAGCAGTCCTTTCTTACCTATTTGGAGAGTGAAATTACATAAAAATTTAAAACATCATTGGATTACGTGAACAAAATACGGTTATTTGCCATATTAAAGTCATGAATTTCTTCATCCAATGTCAGGACAATGGAAACCGCCATTAAATTTGTTTTCTTTTAATCTGGAATCTTTAGTGCTTAGGATCCGGAGTCCAGAGCCTTGAAATCTGGAATTTAGGCTTTACAAATCTGGAATCCAGAATCCGCATTATTTCATTGACTCCGAAATGCACACTCTTAAAATCTAGAATCCTTCATTTGGGATCCGTAATCTGAACCCTTGCTGGATTTCATTACATGGGAAGTATTGTTTCATATGGGTCTTATTAACAACATTTCAAACGACATGTTATTGTTTAACATTGATCGGCATTTTGATGTTATCTTGTTTGTCTGATTGTTGTTGTTTTTATTATTATTTTATAGCCTAGTAAAGCCCATCAACAGACTCCGATAATATCCAATGGCACAAGATGGTTAAGATAGATTAGCTAAATAAAAAAGAGTGATTGAACCAAAGAATACGTGTGTTTTATTTAGATATTTAAACATAAAGATCCGGGGCGAGGAGGGGGACTACGGAAATAAATGATCGGAGATGCTGGTGGGAATTTTTCAAAAAAAAAACCTAAGAGATACCGGAAGTTTTTCAAAAAAGCGTGGTTTGACAAATTTTTCATTTCTACAATAACCAGGAGTTTCAATTGATTTCAAACCCTAAAAGATACTAAAAAATGAGAATTTTGCACATTTCATACTTTTAATCCCTAAAAGAGACTAAATCGCTGATTTTTACCCCTAAAAGATACGACGATGATCTCCAATCGTTTACCCCCGAAGCTCCTCACCCCGGGCATAAAGATCTGCAAAAGGTCAACTCTTGTCCTAGAAGCCTTTTTCCTTTCTTCTTCTACATCTCTTTCACGAAACGTTGTTTTACCAAGACTGAATGCAAATGCCCGTTTGGAATTTCGGTAGTTTATAATTATTTGCATTTAAAACCAAATTGATTTTTTAATCACTATACCAAAGCTCAGTAATTAAACTATTATCCAATAGACATTGAATGGTGTATACATTATTCTAGCAATTTGCATTCGGCATCTTCTCGGACAACGTTTATTTGAAATTATAATATAGATTCATTGTAACGCGCGCTTTGATAGACGAGCATTCATTATTTCGCTAGTAAAAGCACGCTCTCAAAGGAATGGCAAACTTCGAAGCCTTATCTTTTTTGAAAATGGTGGGAGAAAATGCAGGAAAATAATTTTTTTTTGTTTCAATAAAATTCACTAAATTTTATTCAGTTGCAAAGCAAAACAAGTCAAACATAACACAATAACAAACACATGAAAACACGGCGGATTTGTCTTTATCTCTATTAACGCTCGTGTTTTTCCATTCTTAGGCCTCTTCTCTTGTTCTCCAAAACATCACGCGTGCATTATTTCACCGTTCAAAAGCTCATTAATAATTCATAATCATCTAGTCCAATTCGTGGTCCAATTTTGGTCACATGCATGAGGTTTTATACCCATAATATACTCTCATTTGTATTCAATGAATGTTTATATAAACACTCTGGAGTCTTTATATAAAGGTACATTGAATAGTAATGAGGTCACTGTGCATGCTACGAAGCAAAGCATATAGAGAATTTGTCTGCGCATGTCTTAAGTAATGCTAGAAGCCGCTATAATCACGCGAAAGAAAAATACCTTCTAAATCCCCTTTAATCCCAATTCACAAAAGTGATAATTCAGCTGACGAAAGTCTCTGTTCCAACCATACAGTGATTGAACGTTACTTTCCGTACGGCTTATTATAGTTCTTGTTGGACATTAGCATAACAATTTGTTTGTTTATAACCATGAATTATCTGCAAGATTCTGCAATATGGCCGCTTTCACAACGAGACACGGTCATCTTTGACTGCCGATCAAAGATTTTGGCCAAAACTCTATTAAAAACCAAAAGTATAATACCAATCTACGATTATTAAAGAAAGCATACCAAGGAAAAACTTAGCGTCACATAACATTTAAGCTCGACTTTTCTTCAAATTTATGCGAAACAATTGACCATGGAGTAAGACTGACAAATCTTCTCCGTGCTTGAGTTAAAGTTTATATTTAGTGAAGATAGAAGTATATCAACAAAATCCTGACCACAAATTTGGTGGTTCATCTGTGTTTTCACAATTACTTGGATTAATCAAGATCATTCTAACCTAATTTCAGGTTCGGTATTCAAATCAGTCGAATTTGCTTTAGAGGAGAAACACAACCATGGCGTCAACAAATATCGCAATATCACGTTTTGGCCAATCTTTCTTAAAAAAATAACAATGCTGTGATGTAGAATGTGGTTTGACGACTCGCATCAGTTATAGTTAGCTTCGGCGCAGCTCCTCAAACATACCGCTTATCAAGAAGGAAAGTTGACCAAAACTTGCAAAATGCGCAAATAACCTGCCCATCACTCCACAAAATCGATCCTCAATAAGAAATCATTTTGTACCACACAATTCTCATGAGCTTTAATTCTTAATCTGTGGAAAAAATTTTCTGCTATTTCTTTTATTATGGCAGCAGTCCGCGTTCGAATGCAATAGGTTTGTGTTTTTCTTCTTCGTTATGCTGACTTTTGCTCAAAAATATTTTGAGATCAAAAACCTCCACATTTACTTGACTTAGTCACAGCACCTTACAAAGTGATAGACTTTAAGTACCCATTTATATTTTCCTAAATTGAAGATCACCAAGATTGCGATTGGAACTCAAAATTTCCCCGGTCGTAGAACAAAATATAAACATGATCACGAGCTAAAATTTTCTGACATGCGCAGACAAATTCTCTATATGCTACGAAGCAGCCTTTGTTCAATCATGTGACCAAAATGGTCCAAGGAATAGTCCAGTTTCATGTTCTCCATTGCTCAGGCTAAGCGTCGATAGTATGTGCTATATTCTTTTGTATGAGGTACATCCCGTGGGAATGCACCAATCCAAAAACAATATAAATACCAATGTATTTAGTAGCGTTACGGAATGTATACATGTTTGTATCTAGCATTGTTCAGGAGGGTCATTATCCTCTTGGGTCATTAATATGCGGGAGTATATAAGAACAGTGATGCTAAGTGATAGTCACTTGAAGACATCTCTCCAGCGCGGTTGTGCAACAGTTTAACGTAAATTTTCAAATACCGTAATATACGTCAGCCATATCCACATAAGTTTCTATCAGTTTATATGACACTCTTTTACATGTAATTGTACACTTCTCTGCTATCAGACATGAATAATCAGGTCTTAGTTTCATCCTAGCTACCTTAAAACCCCAAAGGCTGCATCTTAGCATGGTCGGGGGTTCACGTCCACATTATTTCCACAAAGTGGTTTTTGGTGGTTGCGTAACCGGCTCTGATGCGTAGCAAGGATTGACTAACCTGGATCGTACCGGACGTTCGAATTTGCTCTACCATAATAACAAACTATAACAAAATTGTCACATTTTTTAGCAAGAAATATGACTGGTACTACAATTTTAAAAATGTAAACTTTGCACGTAAGGCTATATATCTACTGTAATCTAGCAACGGGTCCATGAACATGAATAAAGGAGATGTCCACCACCTTATTTGTTGTCCTGTAGTTTTCGTAGAATGCAGTTTAGCTAATAAATGATTTATACTTGTACAGAAGTGAAGAGTATAAATGGTTTTACCTTGACTCTTTTGTTAATCATACCTAAAATTGAGGCTTAGCCTGAGCAATGAAGAACTTGAAACTGGTTTATTGAGACTGTTATTTAAGAAAGTTTGTTCTTCTTGAACTCTCAAGGACCAGACTCAAATGTGGGACACTTATTCAACACACATCAGAAATTCTGCCCACGATCAGAATGACCACCAGTCAATTTTATTACTTTTTTTACTTATTTTTCAAAATCGTATGTGAAATATTTGGTTTTATAAGTGGTTGGAGTTTTTGAAGTCAGGACGTGTTTTATCTATCATGTACAAACTAAACAATTAATCTCGCCCGCTAATTATTTAAAAAATGATAAAGATGCTTTTAAACAGAAATTGGACATATTTATTTCTGCTATTTTCCATTGTTTTTTTAACAGCTGAGTTACTAAGTTATATCTTCTTATTAATAAAATAATAATAGTATTTCTTGATATATGATAAAAAACAAATAATATTTACAATATTAATTTTTGCTCAGCTAAAGGCGATTTGAGAAAAAATTACCAAAAAGGACCCTGAAAAGCTCTTAAAATTAAAGGCGATTTTGGGCAACTTTGCGCGATTTATTACAGGCTGCTTTGGAACAAAATTTTCAGTACTCTTTGAGTGTAATCTCGCAATTCCAATTACCCATAATCATAATTCATATTTATTACTAATAACCTGTTCCAAATTCAGGTCTAATTCAGGCAATTTTGTGCGATTGTAGCATATGGCAATTTTGAGCGATATTAAGCAATATTAAGCGATTAAATCCTCCGCACCCCTCAGGCGATAAATAATGAACGGTCCCTAAGATATAAAGAAATACATGTCGCAAATAAACATAAATGGAAGAATATATCAATAGAGATATATACAGTAAAACGTCCTTTCCACGTACTTTTTGTATCATCTTTTTATCTTGCCTTTCCATGATTTTAAATATGTCTATGTTTGCTTGTGTACTTCCTCTTACTTGTGTACAACTCTCCAAAAACATTGTATAGTAGTGAGGTCCGATTTAGAATCTCCGTAAACATTCTCACAAAGAAAACATCTAATAAGTACAATTATGTCAAATTCGTAAGATATGTCTTTCTTTTTGGTGAGCTGTATTGTGATTTAGTCTATTAGAGACGATTAATATACTTTATGACGGTCAATTCTTGGGTCAAACCCAAGTCTATCGAAAATTTTGTAACAGCGGTAACTATGGCAACTGTAACCTTCTAGATCGAAACTGTGCTATTGCGGGAACCTATATCAGTTTATTAGAGCTTTAATTGATACTTTTTTTAATTCTTGCTTTGCTAGAGTTTTTCATGTGCGCGTTCTTGAACGGCAGGCAACAATTAAGAAATACATGAACCAGGGATCAAAGCATTGCAATTTTATAGAAATTTCGAAGTTTCTTAACAGTAATTCTAGTTTAAACATCATTAAAACCTCTTTTTGCGCAAGTTGTCAGTTACTTAGAAATATTTGTACTGATCATGATATTTGATAATTTTGCGACTTATCTGATCAACGTTGATATAGGAACTTGATGTTTATTCAAAAGAATGTCACATGTATATGTTGGATCATATACTTATATCCCGCTAATACACAAACTGGTACGTGGAAGTTAAAAGCAATTACAGTATTGATGGTTTTGATTGGTCTTGAATTTTGTGATGATATTTTACACGCACGATGTCTTAATGGATGTTATTTTTTTTAATAATGCATGTTTTTTGTTATTATAACGTTTTTCGAAAATACTATATGATAATGAACATTGAAATTATAGAAACTTTCGATTTATTTAATCGAATTTTGTTTGTGCATGTATTCCAACTTGCAAAGCACACGAAGACTCAATCTGTTGTGTATTGAGGTGAAAAGTAATTAATTAAAACAGTAAGTTGACAAACTTGTTTACTTCCAAAACCCTACGTACAAAGACACACTAACGAAGCACATGGTGCATAATCGGGGGGTCCGAGCCCTGACTTTACAACGAGGCTAATATATAACACAATCTTTTGTAATAATATTATAATAGTACTATATTTCTTAAAACGCATTTGTAAAACTCAATGCTTTTTATGTATGTTATCATTGGAAGAAGAACTGTTGTAAATGGTCCACTAACATCATTGGTCGAGGTTCCAATAAGATGATAACATAAAATCGACAAGTATATTCACAGCATGTTTATTCAGTTTATGTGCATTGTATATTCTTTTGTTTGTTCTTTCGTCGGGTGTTTTTTTTGGTTTCTTTGTTTGTTGGTTCGTCGGTTGGTGGGTTCGTAGGTTGATGGGTTGGTGGGTTCGTCGGTTAGCTGGTTTGATATGAATCAATTTCACACGAAGTTGGTGAAAGTTGTCTGTAGTAAACTGCGTTCAATTGACCAACGTGATATGTATCAATATGGAGGGTTAATGTGTAAAGTACGGAAAATTTGCTTTATTTAAATGTTCTTTGATCTAATATTGTATACTTTATTTGAAGCTTGTTTTAAAGAGTTGTCCCCTGTAAATGCAAAGAGTAGACCGCAGACAAACACAGGCTCAAACTGTTATTCACTGACCGTGATACCAAATCAGACACGTTTAGAGGCAAAAATGATGCAATGGAAGGACTGAAACAACAACTTCAAAGATCTGGTTTGTAGATGCTCCCTTCCTGGAAAAAATGATTGTTATAACTATATGGCAACTACATTTTTTCATAAGTTTTCCCAATGCTGATAATTAATGAATCAATCAATCAATACCATTACTTTTTGCATAACTTTTTAAGCCAGTTCTTTTATATGAAACATGCATCTCTCTCACCTCTACTACGTTTAAAAAAATGAAGATTAAAAGAAAACTGTCTTAGTATAGCTATCACACAAAAAAATGTCTGGTTTTGCCAACTTCGGAAAATTCTGCAAAGTTCGAAGTGAAGTTCCCAACTTTGCCGCGAGGTTCGATAAGTTTAAGACAAAGTTTTAGTAAGTAAATTGTAACTCCATCTCTTCAACGAAGGTGACGTCTGCCCATTGAAATCTTATCTAATCAGATTGTCTCATTCACAACAATGCTATTCCAAAATATAAACAAACGGCAGCGCTGCATTGTGGATGAAAGTAGGACTTTAACATGCTTTAAAAATGAGTGTTTTTCACTTTTCCAAGTGACAAAAACTAACCCCAATAGCCCTTTTTTAAAGGTCATCAAGCTCAACAATAAAAAGGTTTCTATCCAAACCAATATATGCAGTTAATAGCGGAGCGGCCCGCGCAATCGGAGCACCATAATTAATAAAATATGGTAAAGGATAAAGCTCATTTGAAATTTTTAGTGGGCGCCAAAAACAATTTTTTTTGCAATTTTGGAAGTTTTCTACAAAATGTATTTCTACACTGGACAAAGAGCGTGCTAAGCTAAGCTGACGGTTTGAAGAAGTTTGACTGAGAAAGAGAAACAAAGACCGCGGCGTGTAAAAGAAAAATAATTAAAAGGCCGTTCGCGTAAAAGCGATCCGGTGACATTAACTTTGAGATTTAGATTTTGCTGATCTTTTGTGTAATGAAAGACTATTATATACCTTTAACAAAACCACAATTTAAATAATGTGTACTTTTTATTTTTTTGTGTTACGAATTTTTTTCCGTTACTACTTGCTGTGGCCTGTTTCGAGCATTTTCAGACTAAAATTTCATGCACATTTCAACGGCGGTATTTTTCGAAATAACCATTCCTGACCAAAACAAATGCCGGAACCAGTTAAATTGAGCCTTAATCGATAACCAGACATGATTTCAAACTCATTGAGCAAAAATCTAGGACGTTACAATATTTTCATTTCACTCATTTTACGCACAATTATCGAACACATGAAAATACATCAAACTCATGCTCGATTTTCTAGAAAATGGGGCATGCATTTGGAATTAAATTAGTACTGGAGAAACGTAGATACAATAGCAATTGTTAACAAAAAAAGAAACGTTGCGGCAACTATTTAACAAAACAGCTAGAGGCTCGTAAACTTACCTGAATTCGGGGTTTTTGATGTTTTGCCTTCATTTTGACAGTCTCGTTGAAATAACGGATTGCATCGAGATCCTTCATTAATGAGCCTAAAACCATTAATCATGAAAGGAAATGTTGTAAAAATGCACAGAAATTCTATTTTCAAGCACAAAGTATCAATTTTTGCAATTCAGTAACTTCGTCGTATATTCAACATTTGATCAGTTGTCAACTTTCCAGGTTTGTTATGTAGCGATTTCAAAACTTCTTCTCTTTTGGACAGTATTTCCAACATAATGAAAGCTAATTTATGATTGCAATAGTACAATCGATCAAGGACAAGTGCATATTTACAAAAGAAATGATCAGAAATTGACCTCAAATCGACCTTCGCGTGAACCCTCATTACACTTGACCGCTGACCAAAAAGAGATCTGGCTCATCTTAACACAGGTAGCCCACATTTATTAGGCAATGTAAATTATTTAGAGAGACATATCGAAAATTAAAAATTCAAGTTAAAAATTGCATTAAAATACTATAGTTAATTATACTCAATTCTTATTCTTCTTTTTACTGAGCTATACATTTGTTTCGTTGATTATGTATGTAAAGGACGTTATATGCCGTAATATGCCATTTGTAATGCACATTTTATGCGAATAACTCAACTTTGACTTGATGAGCATATTTGATCCCCAGCAGTCCTTTCAGTGTTTACTTTAAGCAAAGGTAATGCCATATCCCGTGTACAATTAAGGCTGAACTCCTTGCAGAAGAACAGATTTACGCTAACACGGGGCTCGTAGTTCTAGATAAAATCGCATCTCGACATCGTATCATTTTCTCATGGCGCAGCATGAAGAACTTCAGTGGAATTCTGCAATAATAGAAGAGATGAGCTTAGGTTTTCATAGGATACAATAGCTCTGTATGCATTCTCAACTCCTATTTCTTTCTGTGCGATGTTCTTTTTTGTTGTTGTTGTTGTTGGTTTTTGTTTGACCAAGTATATAACCGATCCATCCTATATATAAAACAGACATTTCAAAGCAATAACGCCGGCTTTTCATTATTTAGGATTGATTTCAGTTTTCATTTAGCAATTTGCAGCATATTGGCAGCTTAAATTTTATGTAAAATTGATGTCATTCAGATCTCAACGGTGAGAATTTTTGCTTTTATATATGTCCTTAAAAGGCAGTAGCTTTTTAAAACATTCTAGTATTTTTTACATTTGAAGATCAATTAATAAAGCATTATTCAACGTTATTTTGTTTTGAATTGCGCGCACTTATTTCTAATGAACATACCTTATTACTTATCAATGCTCTGGCAAAAAAAAAAAAAAAAAAAAAAAAAAAAACGAGGCCCGTGATACCCCCTACTTTTATTACGTAGTCTGAACGGTCTAATGATGTAGCTTGCAGATGTTCAATTTAAACCAAACTCGTAGACGTAGCCATTTTTCCCCTTTGATGGGCTTAAAGTGTACTTACAGATAAAAAAAACTTGAGATGTAGAGCAAAGTTGTTCTCTTAAAACAATCTAATTTGTAATCAACGAAATTATAGAAAATTTTATGAAAATGAAAGTAAAAAAACAAAAAAAAAACATTTTCGCAGTCCACATGGCAGTCATCGCCTCAATGCATTTTATTGTCAACAATGCATTTCGGTCTTGGAATGCAGTATTCGGTATTCAGTATTAGGTACTCAGTATGCAGTACTCAGAAAAAATTCAAGGACAACCTTTTGTGAAATAGTTATATACTTAGTTCACAAATCATACAAATAAAGAACAGCGCATAGATAATTATAGGAGATGCGAATTAATATGCTGAGCTATTGTATCCTTTAATAACCCAAGCGAGTCATCTCTTTTAATTTGTGATTGCAGAATTCCAAGTTCGTCATGCGACGAGATAAGAAAATGCTACGATGTCGAGCATGCGATTTCATCAAACACTACGAACGCCGTGCTAACGCACGCAAATCTGTTCTTCTGCAAGCAATTCAGCCTTAGAGACTGTTTAGGGACAAGGCCAAAACAATCGACCCAAGTAGGGACCCCATTTTTTCAAAAAGGTAGGTGGGTACCGGGTGGTACCTACCCCCCTAATAACAATTGTCTTATGAGACCACGTTTTGTTTTCTACAGTGATAGTGGAGGCTAAAGACCCCCCCCCCCCCTTCAACACGCGCGCACTCTATAGAAAGGTGGTGGTGACGGCTCCCTACTTCCCCCTTTCTAAATCTTTAGTGGTGTCGGCCTCCTACTCCCCCTCCTCATCAAATATATTTATTAAATAATCAAATTCTGTATAACTTTAGCTCGTATATATTTATAAAGGTTTAAAGTGGTATTTGACTATCTATAGTTTTTCCAACCAGTACAAAAAGCAACAAATAAGAGCAACTGAGTTATCTTTTATTAGTCGTTAAACAAGAAGTTTTTATCAAAAGTGAAGTGCTACAAAGGGATGAATTCGATGTTGAAAGTCGAAAAGCATAGTAACTTATTAAAAGATTTAACGAAAATCACATCATAAAAAATTAAATACACTAGTTTATTATATATATTTCTACTCCAGCAAAGACGCTTTTTTCCACAAGTTTTGAAAACAACATCATATTTAAGATCCACTTTTGACAGCCGTCACCTAGTTCACACCTACCTACATAGAATGTAATGTGAACGTAGCTTCCAGAAGCTTCCCGAGAAAAACACATTTTAACATTTTTTAAGGGCTATCTTTTTCTTCTTTTTATTTTTGTTTTTGTAACTTGTCATTTAGTTATGTTACCTGGTTTAAGCCTGGTTCCATATAATCGAGAACGATCGAGAACGGTCGCAAGCGATTGAAAAAAAATCCGATTATATGGAAAGCAACGTTTTTCGATCCTACGACGACGAAATCATTCAAAAAATGATTGAAAGTTCGAAAAACTTTGGTTTCCCAAAAATCGATTTTTTTCGATCGTTTGCGACCATTCTCGTTCGTTTGAAATTTTATGGAAACCAGGCTTCATTATTTTTACTATGCGTAATTTCCGTTTATTTGTTATCTACTTTAATTCAAGACGTCAGTGTCACACAAATTTTGCAAGTGAACATTAGCTGTGTTAGAATAAAAATGATTTGATAATGATAATACCAATCTAATAATAATAATCTGAATAATCTAATGTTATTGCTGTTTCGGTGTTTCGGTGTTTGGTAACCGATTTTCTAGTGTAACCCATGTTAACTTTGGTCAATAACCAAAGATACGTCAAAAACAACAACGAAACATTCACCGCACCGAAGGGCTAAAATAATCCAATCAGGCTGTTTCGTCAATTTAATCCCGCTAATCCAGGATGTAATAATGTTTGTCTTGTCAACTGTTACACATACCAGGCATCAGCCAAACAAAATCTATCTTGTTTTGAACGTCAAAAATGAACCATTATGCTACCATGAGTTTTAAAAACTTCTAAAACGGTTTCTACATGTCGAAAAATTCCATTTCTTTTGGAAGCGATGTGATCATTCTTGATTCGTACCATGGTATTCGGATACGAGTGCAACTATGTTAACGTGGGTTGTTGAACACCAATACCTAGATAACATTACATTGGAAATTGCCTGGGAAAGCACTAGTGTAACCGCAACTATAATCACTATATCACGAGTTGCAAAGTTACCAGTTACGAAGTTACAAAGATACAGAGTTACGAAGTTACAAAGATACAGAGTTACGAAGTTACAAAGATACAGAGTTACAAAGTTACACCGATATCGAATTACAAGAACAAAGTTACTAGTTACAGCACAGGCTTAACATTTTGTGTTATTCATTTTTTTATTAATTTGTTTTAATACATTTTCCTTTTTTGACGGTTGGGTTTCCTGTGGCTTCCTGTGGTGAGTATTCAACGGTCATTTCACTGTAAATCGAAACTTTCACTCAAAATTCACAAAAATCTGAATTATATCATACAAAACTTTAATACTAATAAAGATTGAATGTTTTTTAACGTTCCTGGCGTGTTTCTGGTTGATTTGAGTTCGTTTTGGGGTAGTTTCAAGCGATTCGGATTTTGAACACGTTCCCTATGTAGGAAGAAAACTCAAAGGCAGGCAACAAGAAACCTACCTACTCTCACTCACGGCCCAATAGCACTATCTTCCTCAAATCCTTCTCAAATAAAACTTTGGCACACCAGAGGTGAATAATCCACCTACATTCTGTCCGAGTTTCAGCTTCATACATCCACAATCTTTGACAATAATGCCAGTAAAGTTCTAAAAATCGCTTTCTCCAGGGGATATGCAGAATCTGCCCTCTCAAAGGAATGTCAACAATGCAAAAAAGGTCGAATTACGATCCAACCACCCCTCCCAAAGATTAGTAATTTGAATAAAGAGGAGTTCAAAATTATTCAAATTACTAATCTTTGGGAGGGGTGGTTGGATCGTAATTCGACCTTTTTTGCATTGTTGACATTCCTTTGAGAGGGCAGATTCTGCATATCCCCTGGAGAAAGCGATTTTTAGAACTTTACTGGCATTATTGTCAAAGATTGTGGATGTATGAAGCTGAAACTCGGACAGATTGTAGGTGGATTATTCACCTCTGGTGTGCCAAAGTTTTATTTGAGAAGGATTTGAGGAAGATAGTGTTATTGGGCCGTGAG
The DNA here is from genome assembly GCA_918843875.1 of Diadumene lineata. Lineage (NCBI taxonomy): Eukaryota > Metazoa > Cnidaria > Anthozoa > Actiniaria > Diadumenidae > Diadumene > Diadumene lineata. The sequence continues at coordinate 2,383,740 of OU974084.1, forward strand.
TGAGAGTAGGTAGGTTTCTTGTTGCCTGCCTTTGAGTTTTCTTCCTACATAGGGAACGTGTTCAAAATCCGAATCGCTTGAAACTACCCCAAAACGAACCCAAATCAACCAGAAACACGCCAGGAACGTTAAAAAACATTCAATCTTTATTAGTATTAAAGTTTTGTATGATATAATTCAGATTTTTGTGAATTTTGAGTGAAAGTTTCGATTTACAGTGAAATGACCGTTGAATACTCACCACAGGAAGCCACAGGAAACCCAACCGTCAAAAAAGGAAAATGTATTAAAACAAATTAATAAAAAAATGAATAACACAAAATGGTAAGCCTGTGGTTACAGCCAAATTCGATAGGATCACCCTCCTAGTAGGGTCACCCTCCTACAAGGGACAAAACATAGCCCTCCTTTACATGCAAAGAGTAACAGCTAGGGTCAAGAGATAATGCCGTTAATCAGTGGAGCGGAAACTTGCACGCGGCCGCTTCAAAATTGATTCGGGTGAATTTGCACTTTGTTTTATTCTTCTCAATGTATTTTAGTAGCAGTTAGGCAGCTTAAATGCTCAATTATGAGCTAGGATTGTCAAAAGAAGTTAAATTTATTGCTAAAGCTCTCATTTGGATGGCTTTTGTTGAGCCCTTGAATATATTATAATTCGAAGGCGATATCTTAATAATTTGAGCGTACTTGAGTCATAAAACGCTTATCTTTGTTTCTTCTATTAAATACTGAAGTAGATTTTATTCTTAATGTACATTTTTTTAGGTGAAATCTTCTAAAATGGCCCAATATCTTTTGATTTTGACTTGCGAAACATAGCCCTACCACTAGGGTCACCCTACCTTGAGCGTTTACATGGCTTATGTAAACAAAAAGCTGGCTCGCCTAGTAGGGTCACCCTACCTAGCTGATAGGGTAACCCTACCCCTAGGGTCACCCTACCTCACATGTAAACACAACCACGTTAAACAATAGAGGAGGGTCACCCTTCTGGTAGGGTGACCCTACTAGGAGGGTTACCCTATCTCCATGTAAACAGGCCCTGATTTAATTTTGGTCTTTTCTTAACCGTCAATCAATTTCATAGGGCGGAGCTTGACCTAATACGTTCTATCATTGGTTAATTTAAAATAAACTCCGCCCCTGCAAATGATTGACGGCTCTGAAAAGACCAAATCAAAACAACGTTTTGAAACGGCGGGTCGCGATACAACGAATTTGGCTGTAAAGCGTCGGTGTTCCTGTTGAAGCTTTTCATATCATTCCGTCTTATAAATTGCTTTAAAAATTACTTACGTGTTTATTATTATTATTATCTTATTTTTTATTTTGATTGTGATTTTGCACATTTTAAAAATTTTATTTCATATTCAGAAAAAGATATTAATAGGAGACCATAAGGGTACATTCGCACTAGGCAAAAGTTTGTTTGCTTAACTACAAATTCTGTCATCAACTACGTACAGGAAACAAGTGTTCGTCCAGGAAAAAATTGTCAGGCCGGGCCGAAACATCAAAAACACCGCTGGGAAGGTTTGGAAGCACCATGACAAATGTCAAAAACTGACAGGTTTACCCTTTAGCACCCAGCACGATAACAGTGATAAGCACGTAAACAGTGCGAGCTCAGTGTGTTGAGGTCACTGTTCAAGCAACATGTCTTTTTCCCCGGCTCATTTATATAATAACTATTTTAACTATTATGGTTCGCAAATGATGTATGATGGAACGTATGATGGAACGTATGATAGTCAAAATGACCAGCCTTTAATGAGACGGGTACGATAATAACAGGCTTGTGATTGACGTTTGCGGTTAAGTGACTCATTGTTTGGCCTCATAGTGCGGATGTACAAATTCGAGTATTTTTGACCCAAACAAAACTTGTATCATTCTTGTTTGGGCCGAACAAACTTTGTCTGTCAGGTGCGAATCGGCCCTAAGTGAAAGAGGAATCCAAAGTATATAACCATGGAAATGTTAGTATTCTTAAATTGTGAACTAATTCTATTTTGAAACTAGCACTATTTTCGGTACAATTTAGTAATTTATTTAGTATTTCACAAATATATACTTTGCATTCTTTTAATTAATATAACATGAATAATTATTTCAAATAATCTAAAAGAATTGATCAGCAAATACGTCAGGTGAAAGTTAGCCTAAAGTACTGCAAAAAAATGCAACGGCACAAAAGCGATGACTGTAAGAAAAACTGCAATAAATAGATACAAATAAGTACAATAAAACGCCAAGTATTCTTTGGTCTTTTCGTCTCGCGATGCGTTAGCCTGCGTTGCCGGCGGTCTGCGCCGGCAACGCAGGCTAGCGATGCGTTGAAAATACGAATGTCAGAACACTTTATATCCCCGGGGTTATTGCTGCCGCAGCGAAGCGAGCCTGAGCGAGCGTAGCAAGGCAGATGAAATCAAAATTTTTAGCTCTCCAGGATCCTTTGCGAGTTTCTTTGGGGGGATTGTATTACAGTTCCACGATCTTGAGGGATTGTATTTCAGTCTCATGATCTTGCTACCGCAGCGAAGCAAGCATGAGCTAGCGTATATAGTTGATTCTTCGTATCTTTTTGTTTCTATTAAATCAGTTTTGGCTAAAGATCACTTGAAGAAATAGATTCAACAATGCTTCATATTTCCTTAACTATTTAGATATGGTCAAAGGTCATCTAAGCGTGACAGTGAAACGTGAGCACTTAATTTTCACTGCTCGATTTTATATAATTCTTTGTATCGTTTTATTTCTGTTTACATCGAGTTTGGCTGCAGATGAATTTAAAAAATTATTTATACTCTAAAAATTAGCTCTTAATAATGAAGTTTCCAAGATGTTAATGTTCAAATTGAAATTTAGTCCAGAAATACAACTAATTATGTTTTTGTTATTGTAATTAAGGCCATGTCCACACGTATCCGGAAATTTTTTTAGCCGCAATTTTTTTTTTGCAAATACAAAAATGTTTGGGTCCACACGCAGCGTATACGAATCGTTTTCGCCCGTCCACACGTATCCACTGTATCCGGAAAAATTGCGATACGCTTTGACAGGATGCACTCTATTGTCCAGTTGACGGAAAGTTTTTCTAAATTGATCATGCGCAAAATTGTAATTATGGCGCCATCAATGTGCCAAACAGTGTACACAGTGCGTCGTCCAAAACTGTTCAAAACCCCCCAGAAAAAAAGTACGCTGACCCTTATAAGATTTTTCATAAATTGAGACTGTAAATTTATCACTGCTGCATTTATCTGGACGCATGTTATAATTACTTATTAAAAGCGAAGCTACTGTACGCCATGTTAGTTTATCGTACTTGGCGAATACTGGATCCGATAGAGTGACTTCACCGTATTCGAAAATTTGCGGATACGACCGTCCACACGATCCGTATTCGTGCCGGAAAAGAAAAATTCCACTCTGGAGAGCATTTTCAAAAATTTCCGGAAAAAGCTACCAAATTCGGCGGATACTTGTAGACGCAAATAGTTGTCACCATTTCATCACTGAGCAATATTAGAGACTTAGCAACAATTTTGTGTTAACTTTTTTTGGAACTTTTATCGACTTGCATTTTTGCATGACCTTGCGTGCCTCGCTCATGCAGATAAATAGCCTCTTCTGCGTAAAATGAGTTTCAATTCCTCTTTTTTCAACAAGGTTTCTTTTAGGCCAAATATTAAAACAAATGAAAGGCAGCATTCGCTAAGAGCTCTCTTAGGCTAGTATATATATAGCCTGTGTTTGCCTAATTGATCATTGCTTAAATGTAATTCGATATCATTGTAACTCTATTTTTCTTGTAATTTGATATTGTTGTAACTTTGTAACTCTGTATCGTTGTAACTCTGTATCTTTGTAAGTTCGTAACTCTGTATCTTTGTAACTTCGTAACTCTGTATCTTTGTAACTCTGTATCTTTGTAACTTCGTAATTTGTAACTTCGTAATTCGTAACTCGTAACTCGAAATAGTGATTCGTTTAAACTAATAGTTAGATTCAAAAGTGTTGGTTAGTTATTTGTTTGTGGATCACTCATCCTTGCTCGATCCTTGCATAACTGATCCATCCATTCAATCATTCACTGATCATTTATCCACTGAAAATGCTCATTCCACTGCTTAAAATATCGACTCACACAGAGCTTGGGGTCTGTGATAACCATTCTAGTGTTGTCTAGCAAATTTTGTTTACCATATCACACAGCCTCTCAGTCGGTACACTTCTTGTCCTTCTTGATGATGAAACGAAACGCATTAGAGGGCGTCCTTAAAGCTGCTCATGCAACAAGCAAAGAAAGCTAAATATGACCATGAAAGTAATGGCATTCCTGCTCATTTACAAAAGTTAATAAATCAGTGCCCTTGATGGCGTACAAGTATATTGAATTTGTGTGGCGGGGAATGCAAACATGTGTTCAAGGAGAAATCTCAAATCGCAACAATTTGAAAGCCATAAGACAATGTGTTTTAATATATATAATGGTAATTGGCGACTTGCGTGTTATGGATGTTTGAATCATAGTGGTTTGCCTGCATGCGGTCATAATACTCCTATCATTCTGGTGGTGATGGGCACCGGTACATACCCCCTTTTTACACTGCACTGTTGTTGTGGGTGCTAGTACCTGGTACCGGTACATACCCCCTTTTTACACTGCACTGTTGTTGTGGGTGCTAGTACCTGGTACCGGTACATACCCCCTTTTTACACTGCACTGTTGTTGTGGGTTCTAGTACCTGGTACCGGTACATACCCCCTTTTTACACTGCACTGTTGTTGTGGGTGCTAGTACCTGGTACCGGTACATACCCCCTTTTTACACTGCACTGTTGTTGTGGGTTCTAGTACCTGGTACCGGTACATACCCCCTTTTTACACTGCACTGTTGTTCTGGGTTGTAGTACCTGGCACCGGTACATACCCCCTTTTTACACTGCACTGTTGTTGTGGGTTCTAGTACCTGGCACCGGTACATACCCCCTTTTTACACTGCACTGTTGTTGTGGGTTGTAGTACCTGGTACCGGTACATTCCCCCCACCCCTGATATGATACCCTACTACCGGTTATGCCGACCCCCCCACTACCACTTAGGCCGGTGGTGGCGGTTACTACCCCTCCCCCTAAAATGGGGTCCCTACTTGGGTCGATTGTTTTGGCCTTGCCCCTTAAGGTGGCTCGACACAGTTTCGGAAAGCTACAACTAGGCTCTGCAAAATTACAAATAGATTATGAAATCGTTCAACTTGACAATGTTCCTCTATCTATATTGAAAAGATTTTTTCATGAAAGTTTACCTAATAAGTGAAGTTTAAAATGATGGGTATTTTGGGCAGATTCTCATTAATATTCATGAGTTATGGGGAATTCCTGAAAAACGGATTTCGAGTTTTATCTCCGAAATTCGCCCATAGATTTTTGTCAAACTTTCATATGTCACAATATGAGTAATTTCCGAACTGGCAACGGAGTTTCAACAATTTAAATCTGGGAATGTTTGAGAAATTATGCTTCAAAGTTTGTTTTGGTTTTTCGGACTCCGTTCAATGTACAACAAAAAAAGAGGCGTAGAAAAATAACGGTTTATGTAATCATTTAAAGTTTTTACACAAGCAATGACCCATGTCTCAGGTTTATTGTAAGCAAATTTGAAAGCGTTAGCTTAAATAGTCTTTAAACTACGGCTCTACGGCTAAAAAGTATATTTTACGACAACATTTGTAAATCCAACATTTTTAGTAAAGTCCGCGTTTCTCCAAAACTGGTCCATAGATTTTTATAAAACTTTCTCAAGTTCGAATTCAACCTATTCACAACAAAATACATTCCTTTTCATCTGAGTGAGGACTTTCTAGGTAGCGAAAAATCAAGGATAAATACTGATAACTCAACGGACTCGGCTTTTGTCCCGCACATGTCCCGAGCTGAGTAAAATCTTAATAAATTTACATAACGTCACGGTCACGCAGTCGTTGTCTGCAGCAAACAAAATAACACATGGGCGACAAACGGCAGTGAAAGAAAAAATGAGGATTTTACTTGCAAATATCTTTATTTCCTTTTTTGAGGGAATAGATTAGCTTTTACGCACTTTTTGTAAATAAAAAAGCTGCTTGGATGCGATTTGACAGCGACTGCGTGACCGTGACATTATGTAAATTTATTAAGATTTTACTCAGCTCGGGACATGTGCGGGACAAATGCCGAGTCCGTTGAGTTATCAGTATTTATCCTTGATTTTTCGCTACTTAGAAAGTCCTCACTCAGATGAAAAGGAATGTATTTTGTTGTGAATAGGTTGAATTCGAACTTGAGAAAGTTTTATAAAAATCTATGGACCAATTTTGGAGAAACGCGGATTTTACGAAAAATGTTGGATTTACAAATGTTGTCATAAAATATACTTTTTAGCCGTAGGGCCGTAGTTTAAAGACTATTTAAGCTAACGCTTTCAAATTTGCTTACTATAAACCTGCGACATGGGTCATTGTTTGTGTAAAAACTTTAAATTATTACATAAACCGTTATTTTTCTACGCCTTATTTTTTGTTGTACATTGAACGGAAACCAAAACAAACTTTGAAGCATAATTTCTCAAACATTCCCAGATTTAAATTGTTGAAACTCCGTTGCCAGTTCGGAAATTACTCATATTGTGACATATGAAAGTTTGACAAAAATCTATGGGCGAATTTCGGAGATAAAACTCGAAACCCGTTTTTCAGGAATTCCCCATAACTCATGAATATTAATGAGAATCTGTCCAAAATACCCATCATTTTAAACTTCACTTATTAGGTGAACTTTCATGAAAAAATCTTTTCAATATAGATAGAGGAACATTGTCAAGTTGAACGATTTCATAATCTATTTGTAATTTTGCAGAGCCTAGTTGTAGCTTTCCAAACCTGTGTCGAGCCACCTTAAACCGGGCTGGCGCGCCTCATATAACAGCTCCTTAATAGACGATTTCGACAGTAAGATGCATTATGGGTAATCAGGGCGGACGCGTCGGAAATTTCTGTGACTATTTAGACAAAGTTGCGAGTACTTGGTGAAAACTTTCAGTGAGTGTTTTTTCGTTTCAAGGTAAGTTGAATCGTTTTACATTTACATTCTTGAATGAAAAGTTATATAATCAAGTCTATTGAAAGTCTTGGGAGATATGCCATGACTAGAAAAAGATTATTTATGCAAAAATATCGACTTGCTTCAGCGACTGTGTCCCAGCGGAAAATGTAAACAAATGACCTTTGATCCATATTATATCGATGAAAAATCCGCTTCTGAAAAGTTTTTGAAGTTTTTATCAATACAGTAGCTTTGACTTTTCATTATTACTGTTTGGTTTCGATTATTTTGTCTCTAGGACCCTTTTTGGTATTTTTTATCGCAGCTAAAACAATGAAAGTTATTTTAACTAATTAATTACAGTCCGACTGTCACTTCCGTTTGCCGGCACAAAATAAAAGTACCGATTATATCGATAATAAATAGTCGTTTCTATATTGTTTTTGAATATTTTATCAATACACATTGATCCTTTTGAATTTTATTGATTATTTCTGGTAATTTTATCGCCCAAACTCCTTGTTTACATAGAGTTTTTTTGAGCTAAAGGATTGCATTGAGTGCATTCGATCGTGAAGCCGGCCGGTCGCCGATGAAAACTACAAACTAAATTTGTCGAAAAAAATATTTATTAGTTGTATTTGATTCTGTTGTTAATACAGGTTACTGAATTTGATTTTTTCTAATTGATTGTAATAATTTTATCGCCAAAATTCCTTGTTTATACAGTTTTTTTAGCTATAAAGTTTGCTAAATTATTTTATAATCCGGTCGCTGATGAAAATTATAAACATAATAAATACGGATAAAAATCGGCGAAAAATATTATTGCTTTCTCGTATTTGATTTTGTTCTTAATACAGATTGCTAATTTTGATTTTTTAAAATTGTTTATACTATATTTATTTATTTATTTATGTATTTATTTATTTATTTATGTATTTATGTATTTATTTATTTATTTATTTATTTATTTATTTATATTTTAAGATGGAACTATAAGTATATAATTTATATATATGGTTTTTATGAATTTAGTACATTCTTTTGTCATTTGAGAAAAGAACTTGATGTCATATCTTTCTGTTTTTTGTTTTGTTTTTAAATTATAGGTCATGGAGTCTATGACCTTTGAGGACTTTTTAGAATGGACAACAGGGCAGTTGCAACATTACTTAATGAGAAGGGGAAAGGCCACATCAGGGAACAAGAAAGACCTTGCTGCTAGAGCACTTGTTTCCTTTGAGTCGAATGATAAAGTCCTTGACTGCCCAAAAGATATCACAGATCGTTTGGAAAAGGAATATGTTAATCTTTTGTTTAAACTTAACATCGAAGATCCAAACAAAGTTGATGATAGTTTATGGAGTCAAGATTTAACAACTTGGCCAAATGTCAACCTAGGTCACATCTTTCATTTCATTCTGACAACAAAAGCATTTGATACCAGTTACATCGGCCAGTACAAAGTCAAAAAAGCCTACTCCTACTTTGCAAGTTCAAGAATACATCAGGTCCTTACTTACAATCCTACTACTTTAACAAACCACGTCATTATAAAGTCTTCTGTTACTCCTTCCATGAAAGTGTCTGACAAACCCTGGAAACTATGGATTTTGTGCTCCAAGTCAACAGGTGTAATTATTTCTGCTTACTGCCAATGTACTGCTGGGATGTCTAACTGCTGTAACCATGTCATAGCAGTCTTATACAAAGTCCAGTTTGCAAATGACAAAGGATACACAAGCCCAACATGTACAGAAGTTCCATGTGCATTCAATGACAGAAGACACAAAAAGATCGTGCCCATGAAAGTGAAGAACATGGACTTTACAAAGCATGATGTCCTACGACCATCACCAAGTCATTCCATATTATCACCCGACAAAGAAAACTACGACCCTAGAATACCAAAACTACAACAGCAATCAACACAAGTGAAAACATCATTTTTTAGTAAAGTGGACGAAATAGTACCAGAGGCAGTTGTATTGCTAACTGTACCACCAACTGAGAATAGTGACTGTCCTCCACCAGTTCCGGAAATTGCAGAATCAGCAAAAATGGAATGTGCAGATATTACTGATGAAGCAAATCTTCTTTGTACATTTATGGACAGATTAACCTTCAGTTCTAGGCAGTTAGACGAACTTGAAAAGGCAACAAAAGGACAAAGCACAAACAGAATGTGGAAGAAACAAAGAACTGGCAGAATAACCGCATCTAACTTTCATGAAGTGCACACTAAAGTCAAGTCTATCATTGCCTCAAAAGGGAGTATCAAGCCTCAAACAACACCACTGCTTGTTAAACTGACTCAACTTGATTCATCAGAGCTTGACCAAATTGATGCAATAAAGTGGGGAAGAGAACATGGACTTGTTTCTTTTTCGAAGGCATGGTGACTTCCTCTGCCTGTCACTCTCCACTAAGTACAAGGTTGGGTGGGGGTGATTGAATGTAGGAGCTCCATATGGGAAGTGGTTGGAGCACACCACCTGATGGTCTGTGGCTTTAAAATCTGGTCTGCCTTTCCTGATGTTCGCTTCCCATGTCTTTCTCTTTTCAGGGTCCTTGGTCATGTAGTGAAACTTAAGTTCATCTACATGACCCCTCTTACACATTTCTTCAGGCTTTCTACTATCATTGTGGCAACAACCCACACAGCATCTATGATGTGGCATATATAATTATATAGTATGTCTGACTGCTCTTCCAATCTATAACATAATTATGAAAAAAGAATAAGAAAATCAAATGTTTACTTGAATGAAAAAATTGACCAACTTTACTTTCTCAAATGACAAAAGAATGTACTAAATTCATAAAAACCATATATATAAATTATATACTTATAGTTCCATCTTAAAATATAAATAAATACATAAATAGATACATAAATAAATAAATAAATTAATAAATTAATAAATAAATTCATAAATAAAGACATAAATAAATAAATAAATAAATAAATAAATAAATAAATAAATAAATAAATATAGTATAAACAATTTTAAAAAATCAAAATTAGCAATCTGTATTAAGAACAAAATCAAATACGAGAAAGCAATAATATTTTTCGCCGATTTTTATCCGTATTTATTATGTTTATAATTTTCATCAGCGACCGGATTATAAAATAATTTAGCAAACTTTATAGCTAAAAAAACTGTATAAACAAGGAATTTTGGCGATAAAATTATTACAATCAATTAGAAAAAATCAAATTCAGTAACCTGTATTAACAACAGAATCAAATACAACTAATAAATATTTTTTTCGACAAATTTAGTTTGTAGTTTTCATCGGCGACCGGCCGGCTTCACGATCGACTGCACTCAATGCAATCCTTTAGCTCAAAAAACTCTATGTAAACAAGGAGTTTGGGCGATAAAATTACCAGAAATAATCAATAAAATTCAAAAGGATCAATGTGTATTGATAAAATATTCAAAAACAATATAGAAACGACTATTTATTATCGATATAATCGGTACTTTTATTTTGTGCCGGCAAACGGAAGTGACAGTCGGACTGTAATTAATTAGTTAAAATAACTTTCATTGTTTTAGCTGCGATAAAAAATACCAAAAAGGGTCCTAGAGACAAAATAATCGAAACCAAACAGTAATAATGAAAAGTCAAAGCTACTGTATTGATAAAAACTTCAAAAACTTTTCAGAAGCGGATTTTTCATCGATATAATATGGATCAAAGGTCATTTGTTTACATTTTCCGCTGGGACACAGTCGCTGAAGCAAGTCGATATTTTTGCATAAATAATCTTTTTCTAGTCATGGCATATCTCCCAAGACTTTCAATAGACTTGATTATATAACTTTTCATTCAAGAATGTAAATGTAAAACGATTCAACTTACCTTGAAACGAAAAAACACTCACTGAAAGTTTTCACCAAGTACTCGCAACTTTGTCTAAATAGTCACAGAAATTTCCGACGCGTCCGCCCTGATTACCCATAATGCATCTTACTGTCGAAATCGTCTATTGTGCACGGGATATGGCATTAACATACTGCTAAAAGTAAGCTTAGAGCTACCGGTAAAAAACGGTAAAAAGTATCGGGTATCTTTAAAAATGTTGAAGTTGCAGTCAAGATTCATATTAAACAAAATATACTATGATCTTCATCAGTTGTTACAGTTGAAAATTGTATTGCGCGAGATAATATAAAAAATGCAGAGTATGGTCGAAACGTCTTATTACTTATCACAATAAGTCAAAAAACTTCACATATTTTTATACTTAGGTAAGTATTGATCGGGTATGCTCATCAAGAGTTTTCAAAAATACCCGGGCAATACATTTTAGGCTAGTGGCACACAAAACGTTATTTACATACATAATCAACAAATCAAACGTGTAGTTTAGTCAAAGTTTAGCGAAATATACAGATAGTACAATCAACTGTAGTAGATATTTTAATGAATTTTTAATTTTTCATATTTCTCTATAATAATTTACATTATATATCATATAATTATCTATAAAACACCAATATTTCTTCTTTTCGAAAAACTGATATTCTCACATGGAAAATAACATGTTATTTTTACATGTGAAAATAACGTTACTATGGTTACGCCTTGAGTGTGCTTCAAAATCTTATGAGGTCTATTTTATGGATAATTATAGTGATAAACTAAATATTATATGGCCGCGAGAAGATACGATATATTTTCTCGTGTAAAAAATATCTCACTCGAAGCTCCATGCACACATGTAACATCGTTTATTTGTCTAATAAAGGTGGGCTACCTGTGTTAAGATGAGCCAGATCTCTTTTTGGTCAGCGGTCAAGTGTAAACATGAGGGTTCGCGCGAAGGTCGATTTGAGGTCAATTTCTGATCATTTCTTTTGTAAATATGCACTTGTCCTTGAGCGATTGTGCTATTGAAATCATAAATTAGCTTTCATTATGTTGGAAATACTGTCCAAAAGAGAAGAAGTTTTGAAATCGCTACATAACAAACTGCGAAAGTTGACAACTGATCCAGGTGAGAAATGTTGAATATACGACGAAGTTAATTGCAAAATATGACACTTTTTCCTTGAAAATAGAATTTCTGTGCATTTTTACAACATTTCCTTTCATGATTAATGGTTTTAGGCTCATTAACGAAGGATCTCGATGCAATCCGTTATTTAAACGAGACTGTCAAAATGAAGGCAAAACATCAAAAACCCCGAATTCAGGTAAGTTTACGAGCCTCTAGCTGTTTTGTTAAATAGTTGTCGCAAGGTTTCTTTTTTTGTTAACAATTGCTATTGTATCTATGTTTCTCCAGTACTAATTTAATTCCAAATGCATGCCCCACTTTCTAGATAATCGAGCATGAGTTTGATGTATTTTCATGTGTTCGATAATTGTGCGTAACATGGGTGAAATGAAAATATTGTAACGTCCTAGATTTTTGCTCAATGAGTTTGAAATCATGTTTGGTTATCGATTAAGACTCAATTTAACTTGTTCTGGCATTTGTTTTGGTCAGGAATGGTTATTTCAAAAAATACCGCCGTTGACATTTGCATGAAATTTTAGCTTCGAAAATGCTCGAAACAGGCCACAGCAAGTAGTAACGGAAAAAAATTCGTAACACAAAAAATTCAAAATAAACATTATTCAAATTGTGGTTTTGTTATAGGTATATAATAGTCTTTCATTGCACAAAAGATCAGCAAAATCTAAATCTCAAAGTTAATGTCACCGGACCGCTTTTACGCGGACGGCCTTTTAATTACGATATAACGTTCTCAAACTTATTAATAATTCATAGCTTTTTTAACCAGTAGCATCTGCATATTTGAGTCACGTGCAAAGTTTGGATACCGCGATCCAACATCGTCATGCAAATTAGATCCAACGTCCTAGGATTTTGATAATTTTAAATGATAGTTTGAGAAGTTAGATCAAAAACTCGTGCTTCGTGTTTCAGCACGGGACCCAAACACCTCAAAGGTGCTAAAAGCACTTGGCCTACGGCCTCGTGCTTTCATCACCTTCTCGGTATTTGGATCCCGTGATGAAACACTCGCACTCGTATTTGATCTATTACATGAAAAGCTTCAAAATGTTTTCACTGACAAAATGGGTCGCTGGTGGCACTGTTCATAACTATTCAAATGTGAAGTCATGCAGAGCTGTTAAAAATTTATTTGATACTTCATTTAATAGTCATTCAAAGCTGGAGATTTTACAAGTTGTATTTTTTAGAAGAGTTTACTTGACAAGTTTGTCAGTGATGGTAAAAAAGGCCGTATTCAACATGGATTCTTCGTGGCGTTTTTCAATCATTACTTATCGACTAATCTACTTAAGTAAAATCAACGGCGACAAAAAGTTCATAAAAACAAAAACAAAACAAATATGCGCTACATTTGCAGCATTTCAAAAGAGGTGAACAGCAAGACGAAAAAAATAAAGAAAAATATAGAGTCCCGCGCAAAAAAAGATTGTAAGTTTTGGCTGGTTGTAGAATAATTTTCGAAGACTCATTGTGTTATTCTTATGTTGCCTTTTGGCAGGATTTTTAGCGGTACATTGCTCGCGGGCACACCTTTCAAGCGTTGTTGTTTTTCTAAAGTGGTCAGGACCCTTTAGCTGACCTTCGTTAATGACCCCTAAATGTGTTTGTAGGGAAGTCGTCATTGGAGGCTGTGGTATCTAATTCACTATGAATTCGAAAACCTCATCTATGTGTGCTTAGAAAATGATAACACCCACCAGGCTAATCAACGATCAGTATTTCGATGCTCTATATTCCATAGAAAAACTAAAGGTGTCAAGTGGGGTGGGCTTTCAAGCACAGGAAAATTGTGGGGTAAAGAAAGCGTGGAATTTTGTAGCTAATTAGTATTCTCTACATAGAGCAAGTAGAGCATACTAATGATTTCTTTTGAATTCTCATTAGTATGCTCTATATAAAGAATTATAATCAGATATAAAACTCCACGCATGAGGTACAGGTACAACAACTAACTTCAACAATTTCCATAATTTATTTAATACTATTTTGTTGAGAAATACTAGTTGATATTACAATTCTCACTACTCATCTAACGTTTTTTTTATTTCACTGCTTCAAGTGATCTAGGTCAATACAAAAATGAGGCAAATAGCTAAATTAAACGAAATAACTTCTTTAAACAAACTGATATAATATTGGGTTGCATGTGAAGTCATCAAAACACTAAAACTTGAAATATCAATTGCAGAAAGCTGATATTTTAATAAATTTGTCGATACTTTAGGCGAATTTATTTAGAGTTTCAGCGTCTTTCGTTTTTTAATTGTAGAGATATCGGATGGTAAATAGTGATCACGCAATCTTGTCGCGCAAATGTATTCGAAATTGCCCCTAATCATTTCATTTTGATTGTAATGTGTTATAATTATTGATCTGATAGTTGTTTTGACTTACATTTAACAGCAATTTTGAAATTTGAGTGTTGTACACCAACATGGCGGCACCATACACCATAAAATGCCGGAAATTGAATTCTTTGCACTAAAAAAAAAAAGTTATGTGAAATTTGTCAGAAATGTATTGTTTTAACTATATTTTACAATGAAACTATTGAAATTCTAATGAAGTTCTTATTTAGGCATGTTTTTTTTTCGATGAAGTCAGTGCAACCCACCTATACAATATACATATACTATGTTCATCATATATCTTGAAAATCAACCTTGTAAATACATACATAAATATACTTAATTGTTGTATCATAATTTTGTAAGATTTTAGTAATCCATTTATTTGCGACGAAATTGAAGTTACATTTTTTATTCGGCTTTCAAACGCTATAGAGACATTTTTGTTATAATCTACTGAATAAGCATTTTCTCCACACTATTGGCCGTGATTGTACAATGTTTATACCAGCAGACCTGATTTAGTCTTCCATATCGTTTTTGAGACTATTAGTTTGTTTATCAAGAATTGAGAATGAATTACTCATATCTGGAACAACCAAGAACAACTCTTTTAAAGCTCTTAAAAGAGCTTTTGCATGGCTACTGATTACGAATCTATAAAACAACTCAAGTTTAATCAAATGGCAATCAGTTGTATTACATAAGCTTTGAAGAATTTGCCAGCCTTTGTTTACTTGTTTTTGCACGAGAGCGTAACCTTGCTGATGAGCGGACTCTTTGGAAAAGATTGAATAGTTTCATAATAAATTATATTCTTGCTAAACAAGCCATTATTGATGCGGTAGGCGTCACAAGGATTCAATGCAGCAATTAATAGTACAATGCAAATATAGGTTTCTAGATTTTATGAAAGTTATCATATTGTACGAGATCCTGAAGAAGACAACTTCTCGAGCTTGGACCAAAGTGAAAAGATGAGCGGATTTCTTATTTTCTTGATGTTTCTCTTTTATGTATCAGCTGAAGAAGTAAGTAATAGAATCGTTTTCAACGTACTCGACTTTGATTTGAAATTGCAGTAGCTTCATTCAGTGTCAAACAACAAGCGCCAGTGAAAAAAAAAGTGCCAAAAATGACTTTTCTTAGTTTGAAATGAAATATTGCTAATCTTCATAGTTGTTATGTAATAGTATAGAATACATTCAGAAAAATGTCATCAATGACTCATACGGGGAAAACGTTACAGTCTCAAAGGTATTGGCAACTCTCCACCCAACAGTTCTTATAACTCAATTTTGAGTTAAAAGGCTAACAGGATGCATGTCAAGTGGAAAGTGGTTTTGAGTTGTGCACATCTTTAACTTGAAATCTTATTTCCGAAAGAAGGTTATTATAAAATAACATAAAGATATATCCCAATGTGTTTTACATCATATGAAATGTGATTTGATAAGTTCAGCAGCCATTGAAGGATTTTGTAAGTAAGAGAAAAATACTGGAAACGGAGGCAATAAGCTCATTACTTAAGTTCGGGGTATCTGACATATTCCATGATTACAGAGGTTTTCAAAGAGAGGTCCTTTATTAATAGTATTGTTAGAGCTTTCGTGTTCGGTCAAAAATATATATGGATAAAAACACAATAATAAAAAAGTAATCAGACAAACAAATGAATTTATAGATAGGCATATAATCAAACATAAAAAAATATAAAAATATAGCAAACAAATGAACAATTTCCATGATTAAATAAATGAATGAATCATCGAACATGAATGTTTAAAAAAAGATGACTTCGAATGATATTATAAATGAAAAAAGATAGGTGCCCGTATCGGTTTGCAAGATATTTTGAGAAATATCCTCAAAATTCAATCATATAAAGGCTTTACTGGGGCGAGTTTAAAGAAATTTGTAATTATTCGCTTTAATCTAAGTGTTTGTCAGACATAACGTATTCAGAGTTTGTATTTATTGATGATAAGAAATGTATATCTCTTAAATTCGAAATATGCGCAGAACTATGCACAGTGCAAAACTATGGAATTACCTTAAATACGTTATCGGATTAAAAGAATTCAGTTCTAACAAAGATGTTCACATGACAACGACTTGATATCCAAATGAAGGTTGCACTTTGGTTGCACATATCAAACCGTTTGAAGAGCGTACGTCGCTGTCCGAAACCGACTGTTTTAAATTAACAATAGAAAGTCATCGCCAGAGGAATCAATTGCATGTGAGTCGAAGACATTTTGTGAAAAAGAAGTGAGACTAAATAGCGTAAATCATTGGTGTTTCGAAATTGTGTCTTTCAAATTGCAAAGGACTTTGGTATTTAGTAAGTCAAGTCTAGTACTATTTATTTGTTTTTGTTGGCTGACTAACTGACTGTTTATAGAGTGCACGCACTAAAAGTGTGCAACAGTTCGCACTTATTAAACAAAAGAAAACAGTAGAATTAGCATAAAATAGCACTATTTAGCGGTATTTATGTTGCACACTTTTAGTGCGTGCACTCTACTGAAAGTTTCTACTTCTGAGAATTATAGTACACGTACTAAAAGTGTGAAACATAAATACCACTAAATAGTGCTATTTTATGCTAATTCTATTGTTTTCTTTTGTTTAATTAGTGCTATTTACTACTAAATGGTAATAATAATTTCACAGATTTAATGTTTGCACTCTAAGACATTTATCAGCTGACTAAAGATATTTGTTTGTTTGAGGAAACAACTAAAATTTCATTAAGAGAATTGTCTATAATAAGAAAGTAACCATAATACAATAATATAAACGATTTCCGAGGTTAAGGGTTGGAATAAACATCCTCTAGACCCCTTAAATTTTGTTGGAATGCAGCTCAACTTGGAGGACAAAACAATGGATTGCAGCTCCCAAGATAGAGAGCAAGAATCTTTTGTTTCGACCTCCAGATTGAGCTGCTTTGATGTCACATGCAAGGGAGCTATTAAGGGGTATTATAACTTTATTGGTTTATGTTATTCTGTTTTAGGTACAGCAGACTCCAGGTTAGTTGAAATTACTATTATTTATTGATTACTTGCTATAAAACTCGAAGACTTGTATCCTGTTATTGAACATCATTATATAGTCGTTCTTAAGAAATTTAAAAAAGTAAATATATTACAAAATAAAGGATTTTCAATTTTTTATTCGCCGAAAATCCATTGTAAATTTAAAGAACTAGTTCAGTTTCTCATAATTTTGAAAAAAATTGGGGTTAGCGTGCATTTTGATTAGTTATACGCCATCAAATAGAGTGATTTTCATATGATCGTGAAAGAATAAGCAAACTAATAGCTAGTAGTAAACGCTAAAGCCATTGTTTTCTTTTATTCTTTATCAACTTCTACGAACTAATTAAGGTAATTCCGTAGTAATACAACTAGCCATAGAATTTTGATAAAACTTACTACGGTAAAACATTTTGAGTTTCATTAAAAATATAAAATAAAAAAATGGGGTCACCGTATTTGATTTCGCGACAAAAATTTTAAAAGTATACCCACTTTTGTCAATTTAGCGTCTAACAGTCGAAAATGGGCATCATTCATAAAAGTATCTCTTGACTGAGCTTGGTCAATACCAAATATTTTGAATGTGCTGAAATGGGTTCCTTATACATTGGGCTATCGATATAATGCAAAAGATTTGCACTAAAATACAACAGCAAAGAGAGCTAAAGCAAAATTAACAAAATGTTCGAAATTTTACGGGCCTCATCGATGCTTTGAACGAAACACTTTTCAAAATATCGAAAAATCTAGCCATAGAATTTTGTCATCGACCATATATGTTTTAGAAAAAACATGATTTCAAATGATATAATGGAATAAAAAAGATAGGTGCCCGTATTGGTTTGCGAGATATTTTGAGAAATATCCTCAAAATTCAATAATAGCAAGACATTTCCGAGTATGGACTGGGGCGAGTTTAAAGAAATTTATAATTTTTCGCTTGAAAATGTGAAAACTGTTCGTTTTCTTACGTTAAATTGTTTCTCAGACACAACTCTGTATTTATTGATGATAAGAAATGTAAACATCTTAAATTAGACATATGCGCAGAACTGTGTTCACAGTCAAATAATAAGTCTGTTACAAATTATTAGGCAATTAATGAATTGGAATAAAAAGTCATAAATTATAACATAACGTCAATTAATTTCTCTTTTAAGTAACAACAAACACAATATAAATGTCTTAAGGGTATCTCCAAAGGTAATAAAATTGAAAGAACTTTTTTGGAGCAGTTAAATGCACTAAATAATGACATTTTCAAATAAGCTATCTTAACATGGCTAGAAAAGTCAAGTCTTTGAGCTCTCGATAGTCAGCTGCTTTACCCCATCGAGATGTTTGCTCTATCCAAAAAAATGTATGCCGAACGTGTGTTTTTTTTTTTTTCACAAATATTTCATAAACTGCGATACTTTTTGGGAGCTGTTGTACTTCACCCATGGCATCATGTCAACATGGAAAGATGGATGTATTTTGAATCCAATAAGAAATCACCAATATTTCTATGATCTTTCACTTCTGAATTTTACAAAAACAGACCAAATGAAAGATTGTATATTCTTTTATCACACAGATAAATGAAAAATAGGGGTAGCAGTGCATTTTATAATTATAAAGATATTCGTTATAAACGAAATTTTTCAACAAATTTTGAAAGGTGCTAAAAAGACCCTGCTCCTCCCCGAACAATGACACCCCTGAATTTAAAGATTGCTGAGGTTTAGTGATCATATAAAAATCACTTATAGCTGTTTTATGAATAAAAACGCATTTTTCAAGTCAGTTTGCAAAGATTAAATGATTTTTAATTTCTAGAATGTAAAAACTACAAAGTCTTGAGCTCTCGGGATAGATCCGTGAATGTTCCCCAAGAGAGAGGTTTCAAATGTGACAAATGGGACAACATCAAGGGATGGTATCGTTTCACCGGTGAAGCAGGCAATTCAATAGCGATTAAATGTCCAGCTATCAAACACTGTGGTGCTCGTGCCCCTGGTTGGATGAACGGATCTCATCCTACACAAGAAGAGGGAATTGTCTCTCGTAAAGTATGTTATCACTGGTCGAATAAATGCTGTATACTGTCCAATAACATTCGTGTACGTAACTGTGGCAACTTTTACGTGTACGAACTGGATACGACGCCCGATTGTAGTCTTCGTTATTGTGGCAACGGAAAAGGTAAAAACTATTGGCCGAGAGTCAAAAAAGCAACTTATATGAACACAATATAAATTTCTTATTGTCTGTATTATTTGTTGTCTGTTTATCTGTTCGTTCGTTTGTTGGTTGGTTGGTTGGTTGGTTGGATTGTTAGTTCATTTCTCTGTCTTTTAATTTGTTCGCTCGTTCGTTCTTACGTACACCTGACCATTGCAGTTCGCTCGCTCGTTTGTTAGTTAGTTCAATTTTATGTTCAAAATATAAAGATCACGAAAGGTCTTTACACACAAGACGAATGGATTCGCACTGACAATAATATACGGGTTTCTCGTACAAAATGTACGCTGTTAATCGATATCGACCGCATTGGAAGCACGAATAGATTTAATATACTTTAGGGATTTACCTCGACAAAATAACTCCTTTTAAAGGAATATGGCCCAGAAACATTGTAATAATACAATTCTTCGCATATTCCTTGTTCAGCATAGCGGCAAAAGGAGACAGACACTTTCAATTTTAAGGTAAAATTGTACGTTGAAATCCACATAGCACTGATTTTAGATTCATTGGACAAGATTTATCGTTTAACTCCCAAGGAGAAATTAACCCGGCAAGTACTCCAACTCTACAATAAAGTAGCTTTATTTGCAAATATTTTTTTTTGTACAAACATTTCTTTATCAGAGCAGAGGTCATTTTGTTTGAAGTAATTGACGCGTGCGCAGTAACATATGACCGGCATTCTATCCCATGATTTCGATAGTAATGTATTGATGTCGTCATCGCGCTTTGAATGATTCGTGATAACAGCTGAATTGCTTTTCCTGCTAGTTTCTAATTTCATTTTTAGCGGAGCTCCGCGCGGGCCGAAGGCCCGCGCAAGCGGAGCACCATAATTAAGAAAATATGGTAAACCATCGAGCTCATTTGAAATCGACCACAGGAAGCCCGGAATTCGAAAAT
Source organism: Diadumene lineata (assembly GCA_918843875.1). Lineage (NCBI taxonomy): Eukaryota > Metazoa > Cnidaria > Anthozoa > Actiniaria > Diadumenidae > Diadumene > Diadumene lineata. The sequence continues at coordinate 2,404,402 of OU974084.1, forward strand.
ACGTACAACGTCCATCCGTACATACGTCCGTGTACACTCACGTGCAAATTTGGTGACCAGTTTTAGTGGGCGCCAAAACAATCAATATTTTTGCAGTTTGATGCAGTTCACTGAAATTGTTCTACAAATTGTATTTCTACACTGGACAAAGAGCATGAAAATAATAAAGCTAAGCTGACGGCTTGAAGAGATTTGACTGAGAAAGAGAGACAAAGACCGCGGCGCGAAAAGGAAAAATAACTACGATGAAAAGCTACTTCAAAATATTTTCACTGAAAAAATGGGTAAAAGTCTCTCATGGCGCTGTTTTTAACCATCCAAATGTGCAGCCATGCAGAGCTGTCATAATTCCTTCAATAGAGCTCGGGATAGTCATTTAAAGCTGGAGATTTTACAAGTTGTATTTTCTGGAAGAGTTTATTTGACAAGTTTTCCAGATGGTGAAAAAGGCCGTATTCTTCATGGATTCTTCGTGGCGTTTTTCAGTCATTACTTATATATCGACTCTACTTTTAAAAGTAAAATCGACGGCGACAAAACTTTCATAAAAACAAAACAATTATGCGCTGCATTTGCAGCAATTCAAAAGAGGTTAACAGCAAGACGAACACGACTCACAAAGATATAATTTCACTCTGTTCATTCATCAATTTTTACGGGATATTCATAACACGGAGAGCTTTAGGATCAATGCAGATTTATCAACTATTCACGACAAAAAACTTTTCACACAAAATGTTTGTCAACAAAGTAGGACTGCCAGTTCAGGGAGTGGATGAAAATGCAAATTTAGTACAACGTGTGATCGACCAACACGAGCTTGTCACGCCGTTTACTGTGTAAACTTTTTAGAGGCGGTGAAAAGGTTTTTTGACACTTTTAAAATTCTAAAAACATGAACAAGCTTATTGTAATCAGAACTGAGGACAAAAAGTTCAGTGGAAAAATTACAGTACAGGACAAGAAACGTGGCCCCGGTATGTTTACATTTTTTGACGATCTTTAATGAATTTCTTTTTTACCATCCACATCGAAGCAGTTTGCAATAATTACATTTACTTCTTTTTGTAAGATATTTCTCCATCGTTGAGATCTTTGTGTGTGTGTTTTTTAATTTGATTCTTGTAATTTTTTATTTGTTATTGAATTGCAATAAAACGTTTGTATGAATTCGTCATTGTACTCATCTACAAGTTAAAATTTCAAAAGTTCATACTAGATTTCTTTTAACGAGTTAGGCAGTATTCACATTTGATAATTAAAAATGCATAGCCGTATTAGATAGCTAGATTACCAATAAGTAATTCATTACACATTTCACCGGAACAGTGAAATTTTTGTCGATTTTTAAAACATTTTTTCAAACTTGAAAGAGCATAAAACGAGAAGCCATGTTAGTGCTTTTCTAACTTGTCATTGGATAATCAATTTTGATTGACAAGTGCTATTTTTAGCATGCATAACAACATAAAAGGCAGCCAAAAATACGGTCGGATATTTTTCCAATTTTTGTGCATATTTCTTACGTATAATAAAATGTTGTCGCATGGATAAAGATTTGAATATTTCAATTGATTGTATGATTATTTGATCATGAAAAGAAAATAACATAGTAGAAAAAAAAGAGAGAAAAAATTATCCCTCACTTGTTATTTTCTTTTCATGATTATTTGGATTATTTAATGGATTTATTCATAAATTAATTCATTTATTTGTTTACTTTTTTATCTTTGGTCATTTTTCATTGATTGATTGATTGATCAACAATTTGATAATTCGTAGTGAATGAACAAATGAAAGAATGAATGATTGAATAAATAATTCATTTCATTAAATCGGAGCTCCGCCATTAGGTTTACCTAATTTTTATATTATTTGTTTTTAATAGAAAACCATTGTGCTAAAGATCCTTGTAAACATGGTGGTAAATGTGTAAACAGCGGGGAAAGTTACAACTGTCAATGTCCAGCTGGCTTTGTGGGAAAAAACTGTGAAAAGCTTGGTAAGAATCGATAAACACTCTACTACGCTGCTGTATTTTTTTACATAATATTTTAGTGCAGTTTGGGTACTTTTAAAATATGTATTGCAGAGTCCTACGGTTTTTGTATGTTTTTAGAGTTTTTTATATCTGATAATCTTCTATCCTTCCATTTTATCAGATCTCGTGCAATGTCATTGTCATTATCTATAATGGTTCTTTCATCTAACATAAACAGCTTGCTTTGATGGAGTTGTCCCCGGTAAATGTAAAGAGTCCGCCGCAGTCAAAAACAGTCTCAACCTGCTATTCACAGACCGCGATCTCACATCAGACAAGTTTAGTGGCAAAATGACACAATGGAAGGACTGGAACAACTACCTAAAAGATCTGGTTTGTAGATGCTCCAAAGCTGCAAAACAAGATGGTTATACGCATATTGCAATTGAATTCTATGGTAAGTTTACAGTTAATGCATCCCCCGGGGGAAAACGATCGGGGATGCTCGTCGTATCTTTCAGGGATAAAATTAAGCGATTTGATATCTTTTAGGGTTTAAAATATAAAATGTGCCAAATTCTCACTTTTTGGTATGTTTCAGGTTTTGAATAGTACTGAAAACCCTGATTTGATTATCTTTTGAAGATAAAAAAATTGTGAAGCCACACCCTTTTGAAAAGCGTCAGGTATCTTTTAGGGCTATTTTTGAAATCTTTGAATTACGACGAGCTTTCCCGAACGTTATTCCCCAGTGCCCCCCCCCCTCCCCCTCCGGGGTGCATCCATCCATCATTACTTTTACATAAAAGCAAAGTTACTTCCAAACTGTACTATGAATAATATGGCAATACACTATTTGGATATTATCAGTAACTCTTATTTTCACGGAAGCATATAACCCTTACACCTTTATTAATATGAAAGGAGAAAACTTGAAATCACTCTTAGGTAGAGGATCAAGCTTTTTATTAATTTTAACCATGTTTCGGCAGTCCTGCTGGCATCCTCAGTAATAAAGGATACAAGTGAATTGGTACTATAATATAACATGGACATAAATCTCCATAAATGTCCATATTATATTATAGTACCAATTCACTTGTATTCTTTATTACTGATGATGGCAGCAGGACTGCCGAAACATGTTTAAAATAAAAAAGCTTGATCCTATGTATAAATAATACGATGGAACGACGGAAATACGTTTTTTTTGCAAGGGGAATGTTGGGGCACTAATAAATCAATCGGTAGCAATGTCAAAGACTCAAAGGACTGTTATGGGAATGACTACAAAGAATGTAATGGAGATTCCTTCTGTGCAGGTGGTAAAAACACGGTGTATACGTACTCTCTTGGTGAGTTTTCTATTTAATAAGTGTATAATATTGTGCATGGACTCCTTCAGTAAAGGACTTCATTGTCACTTACAACATTCTGAGCTTTTGCTTTCTTGCATTTCATTGAACGTACGTACGGAACAAAGTCAAACTTCATGTGGGTCTTTAACCGTTCTATGCAATTCTAACTTCTTTTGAACAAATAGGCATTTAGTGGAATCCAGAATCCGTATGCTTCGAATCCGAAATCCGAATTCTCAAAATCCGTAATCCTCTTTTTGGGATCCGCAATCTGAACCATTGCTGGCTTCCATAAGGTGGGGAGAATTGTTTCATATGGGTCCTATTAACTACATTTCAAAGGACTTGTTATTGTTTATCATTGCTCGAAATTTTGATATTATCTTGTTTTATTACGTCTGATTGTTTTTTTATTTATTATTATTTTATAGCCTAGTAAAGCCCATCAACGGACTCCGTTAATATCCAGAATGGCACAAGATAGTTAAGATAGATAAGCTAATAAAAAGAGTGATTGAACCAAAGAATACGTGTATTTTATTTAGATATTTTAGCATAAAGACCCGTGGGGACCCCGCGGATAAATGATCGGGGATGCTCGTCTGTGTTTTTCAAAAATACCCCTAAAAGACACCGAACAATTTTCAAAAGGCCGTGGCTTCACAAATTTTTCATCTCTAAAAGATCAGTCCGGTTTATAACTAGATTTGGAAATGTTTTGTAAACAGTGCTTCAACCTAATCGGAGAGAGCCTTGCATTAAATTTCATGGCAAACATCAATCAACACCACTCAACATGACTGAGATTTACATCAAATACATGATTGAATTACATAGTTTAAAGGCCTGAACACACTAGGCGACAGGTCGCAGCGACTTGTCCTCGCGACATGTCGCTTTAGGGTGCACTGGTTCAACAATTCCAACCGGTTGGATTTCATATGGCAAGTCGCAGCAACAAAATTCTGTCGCGGCGACAACAATTTTCGCCAATAAATGTTAGTACACACGGGAGGAAATTGTCGATGCGACTTGTCGCCTAGTGTGTGCCGGCCTTAATGGTCAAGAAAGCTATTTTACTCCGTGTGATACATTTATTTCCAGTATTGATCGTTACATATATAAATCACAAGTTTACATATCAACATCATCTGTTCTTACAATTTATAGTTGTTGCGGTCCTCGCTCAATTTCATTATTTTGTAATATTTTGTAATCTTTGTATCTTGTAATTGTAATTTAAATTGTATTTTTTTTTCTTTTTGTCCTTCTCCTTATAAAACTTGTTAAAAAACTGTATAATCTCCCAAGATGAGCTGTAAGCTCTTGGAGAAAATGCAGAGGACAAAATATGTTTAAATAATAATAAAAAAAAAAAAAAATTATTGACCTCTCGCAATAATTGTTTCATTATTCTGCCTATAATTCATGTTTGTAAGTCTTACTGCACAATCAAATAATCTCTTATTTTTTTCCTTTCTTGATTTTTTTCTAACATCTTCGTACAGTCACAAACAGAATTCATAACATCTTAACAAGTGCTAAAAAGATACCAAAAAGTGAGAACTTGGCAAATTTTATATTTAAAAAAATATATAAAAACCCTAAAGGAGACCAAATCGCCAAGTTTACCCCTAAAAGATACGACGAGCATCCCTGATCGTTCACTCCCGATGTACCTTCACCCCTCGGGCAAAAAAAGTAAACTCTTGACCTACGAGCGTTTTTCCATTCTTCTTCAACACCTTTTTTACAAAACGTTGTCTTGGGGAGAGACTGAAAATGCCTGTTTGGAATTTCAGTAGATTTATTATTTGCAGTTGAAACCAAATTGATTTTTTTAATCACAGTACATTAGTGTAGCAATATACATTCGGCATCTTCTCGGACAACGTTTTTTTAAAATGAATGTATTTTTCGTAAGTGTGTTGCTAAAATTAGGCTAAGGTATTTGAAGAGGAATATAGAGATTTTAGCTTGTTAGGCCCAGGTGAACGTTTTTAAGTTGGCCGTATACAAATTATACAATCAATGTAGAAAACTTTAACGAAAACACAAATAGGAGATATGTTAACCACATATTCCTCATTGCATGCTTGGAGCGAGTCAGTCTTGAAGTTATTTCCGATAGACATGTACCCGGCAAAATAACACGACCATTATGCTTAAAAACGCTAAAATTTCGCTACATTTCGCACTGAATGACTTGGCGAAACTTTGGTTTCTGTTCGTTAGGATTTCTGTGTTTTCTCGGCCTTCCTATGAATACCAGGGTACTAAGCTAAAATCAAAATTAAAAACAGCTTGAATTGTGACCTGGTTACAATCTCAACAGGTTATCGTAATTTTCCGGACTTCACGACTTCATTTAAATGCTTACACGAATGGACAAATGAAGAGTTGTTCAAAAGAATTATTTTTAAGAACAGAAAGGAGACGTTTTCCTTATCAGAATATGAAGTTATAGTAGATGATAGTTTGGGTTACACTATTATAAGATATGGTTGGCTGTCGAAGAGCTGCGACAGACCAACATCCTTGTTCTTCCAAGAACATTAGGGGATTACCGAGAGAAAGAGAAAGTTGTTCAAAGCTGAAATCTCAAACTGACAGCTACTTTAACACTCAGAGGTATTGTGTACTTCTGTTTGACGGATGAATTCAAGATTCAAGCAAACCTCGTCTTTCACAACAACACAAAAAACATGGTCTGTCCGTACGCATGCCACCTTTTTATCGTAGTTTAAAAATGAAAAAAAAAAATACACAAACGATGGACTTTTTATAAGTCGTGCCTTCCTACGGAAGTCCGAGAAAGTAATATTCTCACTAATTATCTAACGTTTTTTTTTATTTCACTCCTTCAAGTGGTCTTGATCAATGCAAAAATGAGGCAAATAGTTGAATTAACGAAATAACGTTCTTACACAAACTGATATATACCATATACATATGCTATGTTCATCATATATCTTTAAAATCAACCTTGTAAATACATGTATAAACATACTTAGAAGACTTTTATTTAGTAATCCATTTATTTGCGACGAAAATGAAGTTGCACTTTTTATTCGACTTTCAAACTCTATAGAGACATTTTTGTCATAATCTACTGAATAAGCATTTTCTCCACAATATTGGCCGTGATTGTACAATGTTTATACCAGCAGAGCTGATTTAGTTTTCCATATCGTTTTTGAGACTATTAGTTTGTTTATCAAGAATTCAGAATGAATAATTCATATCTGGAACAATCAACATAAACAACTCTTTAAGAGCTTTTGCATGGCTACTGATTACGATTCTATAAAACTCTTTCAATCAAATGCCAATCAGTTTTATCAGATAAGCTTGTTTTTTTTTTTTTTTTCGTTTTTGCAAAAGACCGTAACCTTGCTGATAAGACTCTTTGGAAAATACTGAACAGTTTCATTATTAAAGACATGTATATTCTTGCTAAATTTTAGTAACGTTTTAAAACATTTTAAACAAAAAAAAAAAGCGATTTTGTATGGGGAAATGATATTAGATGGATTTAAATTTTCACTCGTAGCTATATACATATATGAAGACAGTTTTAGCATTCCCACGTGTTTTTGATGCTTCGTGATTGGTCTTCTAAATTATTAGGAACACTGAACTTGCAATTAGATAAGATAAGTTTGAAAAGAGAGTAATTTTGCTGATCAGGCTCTTTAGAAAACGTCCTCAACGTTTATCAATAGTTTTAATTGCAACATTCTTGCTCAATTCGATCGTTGCTCGATACATATCTGCATGAAATCGCCTTCTCTTTGGCCTATGTGATTTATCTGGTTGTTTTGCTAAACATTTGTTATACCTTGAACGGGTGCTATCTCGATAAGTTCGCGGAACAACCCGTTCCGGAAACGTTTGTTGTGCATATGTTTGTGGTTTGAGCGTATCTAGGAATGAATTTGAAGTCATATTGATCTCTTGAGATCACAAACAGCAAGCAAAAGCAAGCACAATGCAAGACTTTTTCTCATCATGATGGGTAATGTGACAGGGGTGGTGCGGGGAAATTTGCCGAAAAAGTTGCATTTTGTGACTGACGACGAAAAAAAAACACGACAAAAACAGCCAAATTGTATTTTTGTATGTTATGAGACTACAAAAAAATTACTTGTGTTTGGTCACGTGTAAGCAGACTCGACAAACGTGTTTTTGATGTGTAATTCTTGGCAGTATCTTCTATCAATCTTCTAAATCATTTGCACCTTGTAATTAGATAAAATCATGATGTTATTGATGCGGTAGGTGTCACAATGATTCAATGCAGCAATTATTAATACCATACAAATATAGGACTCTAGATATTCTGAAAGTTATCATTTTGTACAAGATCCTGAATGTGACAGTGTCACTTTGACCATAAGTTGGTAAATTGTTTAAAACACATTTGGCTCACGCCCGAACCATGACTCCAGTGGCAAATCCAAGTGTGGCTATAGTAAAGGTGGAGTGGTGGACCTGGAAGGATTGCGCAGCCTTCAGGATAACAGGATTCACAAGGAAAATTCTTCAAAAGTTCTATGGTCTACGTTAGTGTTGCCAGCTGCCAGATGGGTAGTCCAGTATTGTCACATTGTTAGGTTGTGACGTGTTTTTTTTGTCTAGCGGAAATCTTAATCGTGATTTATACTCGTCAAGTGCTGGAGAAGATAATTAACGATAATTGGACTTGTCTATTACTACGAAATATTGAAAACTAACGCAATGTACCACGATTGGATATGATCAAAGTTTCTGGACAATTTTGCACCGATGTTGTTACATGAAGCAGTTAAGTGGTCAGGTCTTACGACGCCACTGGTGGACAATTTCCGCACTTCATTGTACCGAACGGTTGGTCGCAATTTGTTTCCATTCAACAGAAAATGTTCATTCATTTTGACTTTGAATCAAAGACTGTGCCCTGTGTATGAAGCTTGTTAAAGGACTTGACATTCTTGTGTATTCATTATGACTGTAATTAGAGTAACAGTATTGTTCTGTTTAGTTCGCTCGAGGACGAGTCGAACAAAAGCAGGGGCGAATGTGACAGTGTCACTTTGACCATAAGTTGGTAAATTGTTTAAAACACATTTCGTTAGTTTATTAGTATTTCATTCATATATTTGAGGGGATGTTTTATATATTTTGCATCGTTTTGATTACTACTAAGGCAGTTATTCTTGTCATTTTCTCACGGAACAAGTAACGTAATGTTTACGTTGCGAACGTAGTTTCCGTTGCGTGTTTAATCTATTCTATTATCGGATTATAATCAAGGTGTGTCACGTAGGAGTGATACTACATCTAATTTTGTCACATCCCGTTACGTAGCATTTACGGGCACGTACTATTGTTATATTTTCACTATAAATATAGCCGTAAAATAGCATTTTAATCGGAGTACAACCTGAGGAGTACAACCTGAGGAGTAAAACCTGAGGAGTAAAACATGAGGAGTTGACCACGAAGCAACCATGTAGCGAATCGTGTAGTAAGTTGCAGCGTTCTACCAGTGTGGTTATGGTTTTGGATGCATGTTAACGTGGCTCTTCGATGGCGTGTCAACGAGTAGTTGTGAGGTTTGCTCCCCGGACGGTGTTCCGTAAATGCTATGCCTAGTTTTGTATTTTAGTTTTAAGTTGTTCTCCATATCTTTCGTTTTTAGTTAGCAACTATTCTCGTTTCTAGTTATTTAGCCACGCTAGTTCGATTTCGTTATTGTACATGTGTTTTGTAAAGTTTTCCTAATAAATTCTTTGTAAGACCATTCCTTGCATCCAGTATTCGTTCCCATCACTCTTTTAGTTTGTACCGCTCGCATTCTAATTCTTGTATCTTCTTAGCGTAAGTTTAGCTATATCCTTAGGCGCACTTTGCCTGCGGCCTTTTATTATAGCTTATGCATTCAATTGCATGTAAATATACATATTCTTTGTAGTAGCCGGGAGATTCGCTCGGATGTGCGTTTCTCGCCGGTTACATGAAGTAGACAACTTCTCGAACTAGGCCAAAAGTGAAAAGATGATCAGATTTCTTATTTTCATGATGTTTCTCTTCTGTGTTGCAGCAGAGCAGGTAAATTATAAGTTAAAGTAGTTTCTAACGTACACGGCTTTGATTTGAAATTGCAGTAGCTTGAGTTGTACAAAGAGTAAACTTAGTGATCAAATCTCATTTTCAATTATTGTGTTTTAATTCACCTTTTTCTTAACTTAGATTTAAAGTCATTTTTCGCTTTTAAGATTTGGCATTGTTGACCAAAATCTAATGTGAAAAAATACACAGGAACCCCAACGAACGACAGTAATAAACCAGTTGTTTGTCAAGTATATAATTCGTAATACTGCTGCTCGTTTTCTTCTAAAGAACATACGAAATACCATCACGATTGAGTGCCGCCGTCAATAAGAGTTCAAGTTCCTGAAACTGAATAATGGCGATTCTGCACTCTTGAATTTCAGCTGTTAACGAGCTAGATAAAAACACGTGCTGAATTGTCCATAAACCGTCTATTTTAGCCTTTATCATTACATAGTGAGGAAATACCATTGCTCTGGTAATGAAGCATTTTTGAGTGCGGACTTTGTTCGTCTTTGCACAAAAATCAAGCCAGGAGTGATTTGGGATTTCCCTAAGCTACACGAATTGGCCGACGCTGAATGAGTTTTTGACGAACAAACTCGATGTACCGAATCCGGTTTTATATCTTTTCTAGGATGATGCTTCGCCCATTCAACACATTTTGAGCTACTAAGTATTCCACCTTTTCCACAAATATGCGAGTAAAACACCTTTTTTTAGCAAATATCAGCAAAATTTGTTTAATCTCGCTTAGTGAAAGTTTTGAAATCTTTTGTAGATCTGAATATTACCAACGATTTGATTGGACGCTGTGTATACTTGTGAGAATTTTAAGATTCATCAGTTGACTAAATATTTTTGTTTGGTTAAAACTTCGTTAAAATAATTGTCTATATTAAAATTGAATAAACGATTGATTTTCGTGATTTATCTTTGAGATAAACCAAGCAGGGATGTTGGGAGAACACGAACAAAAGACTAAGAAAATCACGAACATCATATACACTCAGTTTGTTGGAATACAGCTCAACCTGGCGGACAAAACAATGGATTTCAGCTCCAAAGATAGAGAGCAAGAATCTTTTGTTTTGACCTCCAGATTGGGCTGATTTGACGTCACATGGAATGGATCTATTATGGCATATTTTACTTTTATTGGTTTATTTTATTCTTTTTTTAGGTACAGCAATTGCAACCTCCAGGTTCGTTTAGATTAATATCATTTGTTAATTACTAGCCATAAAATCCGAGGACTTGTATCATGTTATTTAACATCATTGTATAGGAAAATTGAAAATTAAAATAAATATTTAACAAAAAAGGGTTTTTGATAAGCTTAAGGTTGACAAAGTCCATTCTAACTGTAAAGAACTAGTTCAGTATTTCATAATTTGAACCTGAAAAAAAATTGGTGTCACGGTGTATGCATTTTAATGAGTTATACGTCATCAAATAAATTCTCATAAAACATCATTTTCTAAAAACATAGCTCTTGAACCAAACATGATATTCTTGTAGATAAAAAATCTTTAAAGCTAGCTAAGAAAATTGAAACATCTTTATTTGAGAGCAGTTGAATGCATAAATAATAACATTTACAAATTAGCTACCCTAAAAGAAATTACCAATATTTCTTTAATCTTTTAATTTTGAATTTTCAAAATAAACACACCAAATAAAAAAAATATATTTTTTTATATTTTTATCACACAAATAAAGGAAAAATAGAGGTGCTCGGGAATTTAAAAAAAATATTCATTTTAAACGCACGATTTTTTTCAATAATTTGTGAGAAGTGCACAAAAATCTTTGTAGATAAATAAGATAAACTAACAATGCATCGTAGGAGATTTTCAAGATGGCGCCTCGGGAAAGATTGCTGTGGCTCAGTGATCCCATAGCAGTCGCTTTTGAAACTGTTTTATGAACAAAATTGCAAATTCTCGGTAAGTTTTGCAAAGATTCGATGTTTTTCTCGCAGTAAAAAGTTTCTGGAAGATGACTGATTGCTGACCGGTTTTTCTCAGAAAACCACTGGCCTTTCAATTGAAAGTTTTTATTTTTAAAACCTCGTCATGCAGCAACAGTACTTGATCCGCAATGACCATAGTACGCAACAATGTTATGATTGAAAAAAAGATGACTTTTCTTATCTGCAAAAGGTAGCCTGAAAAAAACCTTATACAACTTTTGCTTGGTTCTTAACAGAACAATAAGTAGTTTAAATTTATAAATTTTTGCTTTATTTTTGGTCATAACATAAATGAGACATACTTTTCTTTCTTTTTTTCAATTTCTAGAATGTAAAAACTACAAGGCCTTGAGCTCTCGTGATAGATCCGCGAATGTTCCCAAAGAGAGAGGTGTCAAATGTGACAGACGGATCATCAAGGGATGGTATCGTTTCACCGGTGAAGCAGGCAATTCAATAGCGATTAAATGTCAAGCTATCAAACATTGTGGTACCCATGCCCCTGGTTGGATGAACGGATCTCATCCTACACAAGAAGAGGGAATTGTCTCTCGTAAAGTATGTTATCACTGGTCGAAGAACTGTTGTAGATGGCCCAATAGCATTCGTGTACGCAACTGTGGAAGCTTCTATGTGTACGACCTGGATAGTCCGCCTGCTTGTTTTTTACGTTATTGTGGCAACGGAAAAGGTAACAACTAATGGTCGGGAGTCAAAAAAGCAACTTATATGAACACAATATAAATTTCTTATTTTCTTTATTATTTGTTGTCTGTTTGTCTGTTCGTTTGTTGGTTGGTTGTTTGGATTGTTAATTCATTTGTTTGTCTTTTCGTTTGTTCGTTCGTTTGTCTGCTCGTTGTTGCATGTTTGTTTGTTCAAGTGATACTAGGTCAGTGGAAAATGTTACACAGATATGTCGATAGTAATGTGTTGATCTAATCATCGTACATTGAAAGATTCGTGATAACAGCTGAATTGCTTTTCCTGCTTGTTACTAATTTCATTTGCATTTTCATGTTTTTACTAGTGGACCATTGTGCTACAAATCCTTGTAAAAATGGTGGTAATTGTGTAAACAGCGGGGAAAGTTATAACTGTCAATGTCCAGCTGACTTTGTGGGAAAAAATTGCGAAAAGCCTGCTAAGATTCAACAAAAACCAGGTGCAATGTAATAGCTCACTGCTCTGAGAGCGATTATATACGATTAACAGCAAAGATTATTCTTATTCTAATTATGCATAACAAAGTTATATATACGTATATTCTCACATCATATGGTCATATTCACATTACTTGTTTATCGTTTAAGGACAATTTAATCCTTAGAATAGTATAAGTAACTTTTTCTTTAAATACTTATCCTCGTTTGAAAAAAAAAAATAAAATAAAAACGCTGGGACATTGGGGGTAAAGAACACTACACTTTGCCACTTCTCTAAATACTTGTAGGCTGGGCTTGTTCGTTCTCATGCGCAACCGGTCAAAAGTTAGGTCAGAAGATAAATTCCGATAGTGGGAAAAAATAGCAATTAACACACTCATCCATGAATTTTTGGTTAGGTAAATACAGTACTAAGCTGCTGTATTTGCTTCCGTGATTATAGTGCAGTTTGAATACTATTTAAACAGTTATTGCAAAGTTTTAAAGCCTTTGTTTTTAGAGGTTTTTTTTAATATTCTTCGGTCATCCCATTTGGTGGATTCGTGCATTTTTATTTTTTTTATCTATAACGGTTCTTTCATCTAACATAAACAGCTTGCTTAGATGGAGTTGTCCCCGGTAAATGCAAAGAGTCCACCTCAAAGAGTTTCAATCTGCTATTCACTGACCGTGATCAATCGTCACCAAAGTTTAGTGGTAAAAAGATACAATGGGGCGACTGGAACAACTACCTAAAAGATCTGGTTTGTAGATGTTCCACTGCTGCCAAAAAGGATGGCTATAAATATATTGCAATTGAATTCTTTGGTAAGTTTACCCGATACTGAAAGTCAATGAATCGATGAATTCATTCATTCATTGGTTGGTTGGTTCGTTCGTTCGTTTGTTTGTTTGTTTAAGTTTGAAGAAAAAATGAAGATTGAATATCTAAAAAATAAGTTGTTTTTTTTCCCAAGGTGAATGTTGGGGCGGTAGGACTTACATCGGTAGCGATGTCGAGGACTCGGGAAACTGTTATGGGAATGACTACAAAGAATGCACAGGAGATTCCTCCGTTTCCCCTTGGTGTTTATTGTCTTTGTTCCCTTGAGCTACTACCTTGATACTTGGGGCGTTGGTATTGTTGCCTACAGTGGGCCCTACCCCTGCAGGCTTCTGGAGTTTGACTGCTCCATTAATGATTCAGGGTGAGGAGTTCCCTCCCTAGTCGCCATCTTGCCTGCTGGGACATTGCGTTGTGATTTTTTTTATTTAACTCAGCTGAACAGGAGTAGGACATGTGTCCTGAATTGCCACATTTATAACAAACAACAGCCGATTGATTCTTTTCCCTTGTGTTTCTCACTTTCCCTTTCAAGTCTCTTAGTTCTTTCCCTTGTTCCTCGATTTTATTGTTCATTCTTTTTAGTTCTTCCTTTAATTCTGTTTTCATATCTCTCATTCTCACTCTTGCAATCGTTTCAATACATCACTATACCTTCTACCCTTGTCCCTTTCTCCTCTAAAAACCTTCGCCGCCTGTCCACTAACGTAGCGTTCGATCACATGCAAAGCTCCCTCGTTGTCATCTTGTAAATTGCACGTGCGAATCAAATAATCAACTTCTCTCACCCAGTCGTTTACACTAAATTTCGAGTCCTTCCCAGAAAAGATTTGAATGGGCTTCATCTGTCGTTGTATTGGTAAAAATCGATCCTTTACTCTTCCCCTTTCTTCGATGTCAAGTAAGAAGTCCATTTGTCGATTAAGTCGCTCTACTTCGCGGGTCAGTCGTTGGTTTTCGTCAGCCATTGACGAGTTCAAGTCGCGACGGCTGGATGTTGAAAATCTTGAAAATCCAAACGGCGAATCATCTTCTTCGTCTTCGTTAGACTTCATATTGCTTGTAACTATCTTCTGTCCTGGTCACGGCACCATTTTATGGCCCAGGATATCCACAAGACGACTAAACTCCCTTATAAACAACTTTATTCAACAAAACATGGCCTCTCTCTCTCTCTCTCTCTCTCTCTCTCTCTCTCTCTCTCTCTCTCTCTCTCTCTCTCTCTCTCTCTCTCTCTCTCTCTTTCTCTCACCATGCTTTCTCGTGCCAGTCTTTCTCGGGCTGTCCTACCACAGGCCCACATGAGGATTCCTCCTTCTCTAAAATTGTATTTTTATGATTCGCTAAAGTTTTCTATGATTGTCTTTGTTGACCAGTTACTATCTGCTTAGGTACAATTTCTTCTACACTTGTCAGTTGACGTTTTCTTTCTCGCTCAGCTCGCTTTGCTTTTCTTCGTTGAAAGTCCTTCGTGTTTCTTTTCCTAGTCTTTGTTGTTGTTGTTGTTGCTTTTTTTTACTCGGTCAAACATTTTAACTAGCGGCTTAGCTTTACCAGTTTCTTTCTTCTTGTCCATTGTAGAAATATTTTTTTTTTTAGTTTTAAACAGTGAAAACCAGTCTTCTTAAGGTTTTAGTAAACTGAAAATAATTTGCTAAATACTTTTTTTGTGTGCGTAGTGTGTCGAGGACAGCAAATTTCCTATGTCACGAGTCTAAAATTTGTCAAAGTTTTGGCGCGAAAACTTCGGCTCACTAAAACTGGTCAGCAAGTTTGCGCGTGAGTGTACACGTACGGACGTATGTATGTATGTATGTATGTATGTATGTATGTATGTATGTATGTATGTATGTATGTATGTATGTATGTATGTATGTATGGATGGATGGATGGATGGATGGATGGATGGATGGATGGATGGATGGATGGATGGATGGATGGATGGATGGATGGATGGACGGATGGATGGATGGACGGATGGATGGATGGACGGATGGATGGATGGACGGAGGGATGGATGGAGGGATGGATGGAGGGATGGACGGACGGACGGACGGACGGACGGACGGACGGATGGATGGACGGATGGATGGATGGATGGATGGATAAATGGATGGATGGATGGATGGATGGATGGATGTATGTACGTACGGACGGACGTTGTACGTATTTTCGAATTCCGGGCTTCCTGTGGTCGATTTCAAATGAGCTCGATGGTTTACCATATTTTCTTAATTATGGTGCTCTGCTTGCGCGGGCCTTCGGTCCTTCCGCTATTGACAGACCTTGTTAGTGTGCTTTGTTGGTATAGTCATGTGCATATGAGGCAAATGCATCACCCAGATTGGATATCAACCTTATGAATTCTTACTGAAAAAAAGTAAATTACTAAAAGTTTCATGGCTGTATTGTTGTGACTCAAATATCATCAAAATAATAGAGTGTTTTCATAAACCATCGAAACACAAAATACCATTTACTAGCAAATTAATACAGACTAACTACAAAGGGAAAACAATAAAGTTAGAATTATTTTACTAGCTCTTGTGTTCTTGTCATGAGCTTATGATAATCTCACCAACTATTGTCCAAGATTGTTATAGCAAAGTGAATTTTTTTATGAATTAAGATCAAACTTGTGATCACTGATCAGTTGAAGTAAAAAAAAAGACTTAATATATAATAAATAGAAAAAAAGATCTAATGCATCCAGCTTTGGAAATAATTGTTTTTGAATAAATGGGAAACCAAATTTCTTTACATGTGTGCAAGTACTCTTTAAAAAAAAATAATAATAACTTGCCCAGGTATAATTTAAATCCCCTCTATCTAATTCTCTCTTACTTTCTATATTATGAGCAGGATGAAAAGGAAATAGTATGTAGACATCAGGTAAATGTTTCTCAGAATAGTTATTTTTAGGTGACCAACCATGTATTTTACACATGTAAATAAAATTCCCACAGATAATAAATTTAAAACAATATCAATTATGTTATGAAGAAAATGAAGATGAGTTAAATTCCAGATAAACACTAGAGGACTGTATTGATTGAAAGATCTGAGCGTCAATTAAATTTGCTTTGAATACAGTTCATTTGGACCAGTTCTGAAGAAGATGTTTGCAATTTCCTAGTAGATTTCAATGCAGGCAGAGGTGAGTCAGTAGTTGCCCTTGCATACATCTGATGTTAAATTTTCAACAGCATCTAGTTTGTCTTTTTTTTTACTGTTTTGTGAGATCTATCAAAAAAGATATTGCAACATATATGGCAAGATTTAACTGTCAGCACATCAGATGTTTTGTTGTTTTACCTCAGTATAAATGAAGCTCTTGATACATTTACAAATAAAAGTTGGTTATCCAGATAATCAGTTTATCTTGAATGCAAAAGAATAAAGAAAACAAACAAAATACAGCAACAAAGCAAACCCTTAAAATAAATTAAATAAGATACAGCTATTAATAAATTGAAATTCATTTAATACTACATAAACTCACCTCACTTACAAGGTCTAGTGCCTTTAATTATTTTAATAAAATGTATAATCTTGGAGTGTACAAGCAACTATAGACTGATGTTGACCCTTCCAATTCAGTCAAATGTTCTGTTTTCGAATGAAGTCTTTCGTGGTGTAGATAATAAGCTCTCATTTTTTTTGTCCAACCTTTAAACAACCCATATAATTTCAAACATAGACTTATAAACAAACTGCTCAAATATTAGCCTTATCTCTCAAAGAATTTTCTTATTTTCTGACAAAACGTAAAGGTCGCTCGTGTTAACTGTGGTCGAAAATTGAACCCAAAACAACAACAAAAAAATAGATAATTTTCACAGCCTAAAAGCAATCTACTTCAACTGATAAAAACTAAATACCGTCCTTACACCTCAAAGAATACTTGACCGAGACTTTTAGGTAATAGCTATAAAAATACAGCTCTAAAGCGCAATAAAGTGTCAAAACCTATTTTCCTAGCCGGTGAATACAAGAATGTCCGCCAGAAAGTTGAAAGTTATTTCCAAAAACCCAAAAACTAACAAACAAACGGCTAACATGACTTTAATTTGTGCATCGACTCGTAAATTCCTTGCCAATCCGAATGATCGACTAAACGAGTCGAATGATTTCACATTGACATAAGTAAAAACATAACAAAATTGACAACAACTAAACATTTATGTTATTCTTTATTAAAGCTTGAATGATTTCAACGCATTTTGTGTGTTATTTTGAAGGGAAAGCTTAACAAACACACGATTTTGAGCGACTAAGTTGAGCGATTTTGAACTTGTATATCAAAGCGTGGTCATCGAATTTGATCTAAAAGTCGAATGATCTCACTTTGAAACAAGTAAAAAAACAAACTCTTAACAACTAAAACATTTACATTTTCGTTAACTTCTGAACAATGAATATCGTGAAAGCTTTTTTGGTTAGATTTTGAAGGGAAAACTCTACAAAGAATAAAGAATAAAGAAAACAAACAAAATAAAGCAACAAAGCAAACCCTTAAAATAAATTAAATAAGAGACAGCTATTAATGAATTGAAATTTATTTAATACTACATAAACTCACCTCACTTACAAGGTCTAGTGCTTTTAATTATTTTAATAAAATGTATAATCTTGGAGTGTACAAGCAACTATAGACTGATGTTGACCCTTCCAATTCAGTCAAATGTTCTGTTTTCGAATGAAGTCTTTCGTGGTGTAGATAATAAGCTCTCATTTTTTTGTCCAACCTTTAAAAAACTGTCCAACTCATATAATTTAAACATAGACTTATAAACAAACTGCTCAAATTTTAACCTTATCTCTCTAAGAATTTTCTTATTTTCTGACAAAACGTAAAGGTCGCTCGTGTTAACTGTGGTCGAAAATTGAACCCAAAACAAAACAAAAAAATAGATAATTTTCACAGCCTAAAAGCAATCTACTTCAACTGATAAAAACTAAATACCGTCCTTAGACCTCTAAGAATACTTGACCGAGACTTTTAGGTAATAGCTATAAAAATACAGCTCTAAAGCGCAATAAAGTGTCAAAACCTATTTTCCTAGCCGGTGAATACAAGAATGTCCGCCAGAAAGCTGAAAGTTATTTCCAAAAACCCAAAAACTAACAAACAAACGGCTAACATCACTTTAATTTGTGCATCGACTTGTAAATTCCTTGCCAATCCGAATGATCGACTAAACGAGTCGAATGATTTCACATTGACATAAGTAAAAACATAACAAAATTGACAACAACTAAACATTTATGTTATTCTTTATTAAAGCTTGCATATCAAACAATTGCCTTAAAAAAGTTGTCATTCGTTTAGTCATCATTTTATTTCCTTATATGGAAATAGCTTACCTTATTTGGAAGTATGGTTCAACTGTTTTTGGTGTTTATCTCAGCTCCTAAAGCCTCAAATCTCCTAAAACTTACAGGAATTGTAGCGAAAACACTTCTCAACAGGCCGCCATTTAGAGAAAATTATCGAAAAGTAGCCTGGGGGCTAGAAACGAAGAAAGCACAGGAATCCCGCGCGCTCAAAACAAAGGCCTAACGAATGACATACGATTGTTTGATATGAGTG
Organism: Diadumene lineata; assembly: GCA_918843875.1. Lineage (NCBI taxonomy): Eukaryota > Metazoa > Cnidaria > Anthozoa > Actiniaria > Diadumenidae > Diadumene > Diadumene lineata. Next base: position 2,423,394 of record OU974084.1, read on the forward strand.
ATTTCAACGCATTTTGTGTGTTATTTTGAAGGGAAAGCTTAACAAACACACGATTTTGAGCGACTAAGTTGAGCGATTTTGAACTTGTATATCAAAGCGTGATCATCGAATTTGATCTAAAAGTCGAATGATCTCACTTTGAAACAAGTAAAAAAACAAACTCTTAACAACTAAAACATTTACATTTTCGTTAACTTCTGAACAATGAATATCGTGAAAGCTTTTTTGGTTAGATTTTGAAGGGAAAACTCTACAAAATCATGACTAAGTTGACTGAGCGATTTTGAACTCGTATTCAAATGGCAAATCGTGGTAGTCGATATTGATCTGAAAGTCGAATGATTTCACATTGAAACAAGTGAAAAACAAACTCTCAAAAATTAAAATATTTTCATTTTGCTTCACTGCTGAACATTAAACTTTTTTGGTAAGATTTTAAAGGGAAAACTCGACAAACACGCGACAAAGCTAACTGAAACTTTTCAACTCGTAAGTCCGGCTTTCACAAAGCGATAATCAACAATACTTAAACTCGAATTATAGTAAACTGAAACAAGTAAAAAACAAACTAAAAACAACTGAACACTTATATTTTTAGTTTGATATTGAGAATAGACAGATTTGCATGTTTTTAATGTTATTTCTCACTAGTTTTCGAAGCCAGAAAAAAGTTATCGAAACACCGAGGATCGAACTAATAGTTAGACTTCAGTGTAAATCAGAACGTCTGATTATTTCTTTGGATCAGGAAACTGGCTTTACCTTGAGTTACTTATTGTAAACTTGCTATGTAAGTATTATAAATGTTCTCTTTATCAGCCGTATTAAATTGTATTCTTGATTTTGACGTCTCGCCTCATCATAATCGGAGTTTGCACGCCGTTGCTAAGGAACTTGTGTTAATTTATGCACAACCGGCCACTCAAGTGGGGTTGTGCATAAATTACAAGAATTACACACTTTGTCGGTGTTGTCATGAAATAAAAAATGGAAAAGAGAGAAATAAGTAAATAACTAAATAAATAAACAACTACAAGGATACTAAACGAACAGTTTTAATGTAATCACGACGTTTCGGTGTCAACATGACTCCATTTTCAAGTGATATGAATAATGACAAGTAAAATGGCAGATATTAAATAGATGGATTTAAATGAGGTATTGTTAACAAACCACCGTTAACAAAATAGTCTAACCTTGATCGAATCATTTTGTACATTTAGAGAGGGTGATCTATCTCTAATGAAAAGCATCTCAAAAACTAGACAATCGAATTTGTTAGTACACTTTTTCAAGATCTGAAAATTATTTGTAATTAATGTCATTTGGTACAAGACCATGTTCATTTTTGAAATGTTCATAAATGCTAGATGACAGAAGTTTGTGTTCTTCACAACGCTTGTGCAGGTGTCGTAGCGTAATATTAGCAAGTTTTGGAGTTTAGTGGGTCGTTCATAACGAACCATCGAGAGGTTATGCAATTTATCTATATGATAAAATAGAGCATCACTGATTGGCCTGTGAAAACACACACCGTCGTCTCCTACCAAAATGAGAAGATTTTGCATAATTTAGCACTATTTACTGTTATTCATGTTTCACACTTTTAGTTTCTGAAGTCTAACAAGGAAAAGTAATATATAAAACGAGGTTTCGGTGTCGTCATGACGGCATTGTGAAAAAGTGAATAAGTTAACGAGTTATTTACTTGTATACTTCATATTTACTAACAAAGAAACTGTTTTGCTAATATGCCAACCAGAACTACAATAAGCTTTATTGAATAACCACCATTCACTGTCTGGTTGACACACGAATAACAAAGGCGTACGATAAAGTACCCCTATACTTTTTCACCTGACATTGGTGTTATGACGTCACCGAAATATCGAGTTATATCTCGTTTTTATTATATAAGTATAAATTGAAAACATAATAGTCACGAAATATGAAATAATGTTGGTTAAAAATTAGTTAGCTTTCTGGTCGGCTTTGTAAATAAATATATGTAGTGAATATACTAGTTTTTGAAGTGATTTGAGTTGAGAGCGACTCCCTTTTCCAAAAAAAAACAACAACAATAAAGAACGCATGTAAATATTTCCTTGGGCATTGTCGCTTAGTTGCAGACTCAATGGTAAAGAAAAAAATGAACTACAATAAGCTTTATTGAATAACCACCATTCACTGTCTGGTTGACACACGAATAACAAAGGCGTAGCATATAGAGAATTTGTCTGCGCATGTCGTAAGTTAATGGTAGAAGCCGCTATAATCACGCGAAAGAAAAATACCTTCTAAATCCCCTTTAATCCCAATTCACAAAAGCGATACTTCAGGTGACGAAAGTCTCTGTTCCAACCATACAGTGATTGGCCGTTATTTCCGTACGGCTTATTATAGTTCTTGTTGGACATTAGCATAACAATTTGTTTGTTTATAACCATGAATTATCTGCAAGATTCTGCAATATGGCCGCTTTCACAACGAGACTAGGTCATCTTTGACTGCCGATCAAAGAATTTGGCCAAAACTCTATTGAAAACCAAAAGTATAATACTAATCTAAATTTATTAAAGAAAGCATACCAAGGAAAAACTTAGCGGCGCATACATTTAAGCTCGACTTTTCTTCAAATTTATGCGAAAAAATTGACCATAGGGTAAGACTTACAAATATTCTCCGTGCTTGAGTTAAAGTTTATATTTAGTGAAGATAGAAGTCTATCAACAAAAGCCCGACCAGAAAATTACAAATTTTGGTGGTTCATCTGTGTTTTCACAATTATTTGAATTAATCAAGATTATTCTAACCTAATTTCAGGTTCGGTATTCAAATCAGTCGAAATTGCTTGAGGAGAAACACAACCATGGCGTCAACAAATATCGCAATATCACGTTTTGGCCAATCTTTCTTAAAAAATAACAATGCTGTGATGTAGAATGTGGTTATGCGACTCGCATCAGTTATATTTAGCTTCGGCGCAGCCCCTCAAACATACCGCTTATCAAGAAAGAAAGTTGACCAAAACTTGCAAAATGCGCAAATAACCTGCCCATCACTCCACAAAATCGATCCTCAATAAGAAATCATTTTGTACCACACAATTCTCATGACCTTTGATTCTTAATCTGTGGAACATTTTTTTCTGCTATTTCTTTTATTATGGCAGCAGTCCTCACACGATTGCAGTAGGTTTGTGTTTTTCTTCTTCGTTTTGCGGACTTTTGCTCAAAAATATTTTGAGATCAAAAACCTCCACATTTACTTGACTTAGTCACAGCACCTTAGAAAGTGATAGACTTTAAGTATCCATTTATATTTTCCTAAATTGAAGATCACTAAGATTGCGATTGGAACTCAAAAGTTCCCCGGTCGTAGAAAAAAATGTAAACATGACCGCGAGCTAAAATTGTCTGACATGCGCAGACAAAATCTCTATATGCTCAAAGGCGTACGATAAAGTACCCCTATTTTTTTTCATCTGACATTGATGTTATGACGTCACCGAAATATCGAGTTATATCTCGTTTTTATTATATAAGTATAAATTGAAAACATAGTAGTCACGAAATATGAAATAATGTTGGTTAAAAATTAGTTAGCTTTCTGGTCGGCTTTGTAAATATATATATGTAGTGAATATACTAGTTTTTTGAAGTGTTTTGAGTTGAGAGCGACTCCCTTTTCCAAAAAAAAAACAACAACAATAAAGAACGCATGTAAATATTTCCTTAGGCATTGTCGCTTAGTTGCAGACTCAATGGTAAAGAAAAAAATGCAACAGTCAATATTTGCTATATTTAACCTCATCATCCCTCAAAAAAACATTTGCCTGTGACCAATAAAAAATTCACTTGCAAAAAGCAAACATATATAACACAACAGGTTCCTTAAACGCTCTCATTCGGATCTAAAAGCTGAACTAGTCAACTTGTTTGTGGCAAAGAAGCACAAGAGACAAGATGAAGCTAGTGATTCTGCTGATGATTATCAACTGTGTCGTATCACAGGAGGTAACATAAATTAGTTTATTTTGTAATTATTAGTATTAATAACTAGTATTACTCCTATTTCAAAAAAGCAAATGGAGAGTCCCGTATGGCCGGGAGTCGAATATTTGCAGTTGAAACAAACCAGCAGGCGTTTATTTGAATTGTGTATACGCATTTCTATTTTAATGGGTAAAACTAAAGTAAATTTCTCTTTTTAGATCTTGGTATTTATTTATCTTTTCCAATTCTTTTTCTTTAACACAAGCATCTGCTGGGCATGCTATGTCAATGACATAACATTGCTTTTCCTTGTAATTTATCAACACGATGTCAGGTCTGCGTTGTTTTATGTCTTTGTCTGTTTGGATATTAAAGTCCCATAATAGTTTCACCTCTTTTGTCTCTTTGACGCTTTCAGGACTATACTCGTGCCATTTGTCAGCGTTTGGTATACCAGCAGACCTGATTTAGTCTTCCATATCGTTTTTGAGACTATTAGTTTGTTTATCAAGAATTCAGAATTAATAATTCATATCTGGAACAATCAACATAAAACTCTTTAAGATCTTTTGCATGGGTACTGATTACGATTCTATAAAACTCTTTCAATCAAATGCCAATCAGTTTTATCAGATAAGCTTGTTTTTTTTTTGTGTGTGTGTGTGTTTTTTTTTGTGTGTGTTTTTTTTGTTTTTTTGTTTTGTTTTGTTTTTTTGTTTTTTTTTTTTTTTTTGCAACAGACCGTAACCTTGCTGATGAGACTTTTTGGAAAATATTGAACAGTTTCATAATTAAAGATATGTATATTCTTGCTAAATTTCAGTAACGTTTTAAAACATTTCAAAACAAAAAGCCCAAGCGATTTTGTATGGGGAAATGATATTAGATGGATTTAAATTTTCACTCGTAGCTATATACATATACGAAGACAGTTTTAGCATTCCCACGTGTTTTTGATGCTTAATTCGTGATAAGTCTTCTAAATCTTTAAGAACACTGAACTTGCGATTAGATAAGATAAGTTTGAAAAGAGAGTAATTTTGCTGATCAGGCTCTTTAGAAAACGTCCTCAACGTTTATCAATAGTTTTAATTGCAACATTCTTGTTCAATTCGATCGTTGCTCGATACATATCTGCATGAACTCCGGCTTCTCTTTGGCCTATGTGATTTATCTGGTTGTTTTGCTAAACATTTGTTATACATCGCGCAGAATGCTATTGTTCTCAGGGACATTTACTTACGGTGCTAAATTATTCACACTAGGCATAAATATGATTAAATCAGTGTGATTAAAGGTTGTGATTGGCTGTTTTATCACTGCTAATTTGAATATTTCTTCCGACAAAGCTACAGGCAATAGCCCTGAAGTGTGATGACGTTTTACCCCCGTCTCTATACCATAATAGTTTTTTAAATCCTTTCATATTCAAATTTTATATTCCCTCGAGAATACAGGAACAATAGTCATAATTAGTGAACAAAAGCAATGTGAAGAGGATTCTGGTCTAGAGACGGGGGTAAAACGTCATCACGCTTCAGGCTTATTACGGACACAGGGTTTCCGAATTCAATACCAAAATCCACCTATTGTTGTCTTAATCCGCTTATTGTTTTCGTGTGTGTCAAAATGTTATGATACACAATAAGAAAAATTCGCAAGTCACCACGAACTATAAAGAAATAATAAACTAATAATTTTCACTCAGCATATTTTGTTCGAATTTGATATTAAACATTCTCAATGACAAACGGCGCACAAAGCTATATTAGTAGTTTGAGCGCTCTTACAGGAATTTTTCTAGCTAAATGAGGCGTTTACATATGATGGGCCAAACTTATATCAAATGAAACTTTAAATTGTGTAGTTTGTGTATGTTTGTAACTTTTTCGATACGTTTATTAAACCAGACTTGTTTATTTTAAGCAAAATACCATTCAAAATGGTCTTCTCACAAACTCAAAACATTAAGTCGACAAATCGAGTTCAAATGAGTTGTTTAAAGTTCATTTCTTTTCCAATCTTGATGAAACTTATATCAAATGGAAACTTAAAATTTATAGTTGGTTTAATTGTGCCTTTTTTAATGCGTTTATAAACCTAATTTGTTTGAAAGCAAAAAACCCTCATAATTTCACAAACTCGAAATGTGAAGCCGCCGACAACTGAAGCTTGAACTAGTTGTTTTTAAAATTTATTTCTTTTCCAATCTCAATGAAACTTATATCAAATGAAACCTTCAATGTGTAGTTTGTTTGTTTGTGGCTTTTTTAAATAGCCTTCTCACAAACTCAAAAACTATAGCTGACAACTCGAGTTCGTTGTTTAAAATTCATTTCTTTTCCAATCTTAATGAAACGAATTGTTTACTGGTGACTTTTGCAGCTTCAAACCAACTTTCGATTTCAGCTTTCCGAAAGAAGTAATTATAAACTCAGATTAATTAATCTTGATCTTTACTATCAATACGTTGAGTTAATTACGCAAATCGCTGAAGAAAAGAAAATTATCACTAGCTAGAAACCGACGTACAGCAGTTTGTAGAATAACAAGATAGATGTAGCTTACTTGACGTATAAACGAAAATGATTTGATTTGGAACGAAGTAATTTATAAATGTGTTCGGTGTGTAGTAATGAAAGAAATGTTAAGAGAAAAATATCATACGCCCTTGGCACGTCTTCGGTATTCTAGTCCGATGTGTTAACCACTACACCACCGAACGCATTCATAAATTACTACTTTACAATGTTCATTCTATGCGTACATATTTACGGTGTTCAACTTATCTATAGAGAAAAATATCGCTCTGGGATGCTCACGGTTGCCGTACACTTCACAATTCAGCTGCGTTTCCAGCGTGGTTGTCCTTGTGGTGTACTGGTTAACACATCGAACTAAAATACAAAAGACGTGGGTTCAAATCCTGCAAAGGGCGTATGAAATTTTTCTCTTAACATTTCTTTGATTTGGAAAGACTTCAGGATTGTGGGGAGATTTGCCGAAAAAGTTGCATTTTGTGACTGAAGACGAAAAAAAAAAAAAAAAAAAAAAAAACACGACAAAAACAGTCCAATTCTAAATTAGGGTATTTTTGTATGTTATGAGACTGAAAAAAATCACTTGTATTTGATCACGTGTAAGCAGACTCGACAAACGTGTTTTTGATGTATAATTCTTGGCAGTATCTTCTCAATCATTTGAACCTTGTAATTAGATGAAATCAAGATGCGGTAGGTGTCACAATGATTCAATGGAGCAATTATTAATACAATACAAATATAGGATTCTAGATATTCTGAAAGTTATCATTTTGTACAAGATCCTGAAGTAGACAACTTCTCGAGCTAGGCCAAAAGTGAAAAGATGATCAGATTTCTTATCGAACATCTTGCCAAATGCAATGCAACAAGATCAAAAGTTAACTAAACTATCTCCAAAAATGCTTTACGCAATTGTAAATTAAATTAAGAGGTGTTGCATGAGAAAGTCAAACAAAGTTGGAAATGAAAATTCAAAGCCCCCCCTGAAACTTTGTGTGCTGGCAGGTCCTCGGGGGGAATAAACAAATCAAGACATATTTCATCTCAAAACATCATGGTTGCCATGGAAACCGCCGCTGACCAAATTGGCCACGGGCTCATGTTTTCTGCAAAAAAATCAAGCCTTGCAGGGTGAAATATAGAGCTATGCTACTCGCTCAAAATCTTCCCAATCAACTTGAAAGTTAGCAAGATGAAAGATCAATCTTAGTTCTAAACTTATGTATAGTATTTTTGTAAATTAGAGTGTTTTTAGAATTAGAGAAATTACGCTTATCATGGCTCCCTGTCGGCATTTTTTACAAATGACAAAATCACTATCCATTCATTGTACGATTTCTCCAAAAGTACTCACAATTAGAACACAAAACTCCGTCAATAGAAAGTTGGAATAACAGGTTAACAAAAAAATATAATAGATTTTTGGGCATTCAAATAAAACAACAACAAAAATGCAACGATTTTCATACAAAATTTCAAAGTATCAAAAACTTTGCATATTTTGAGCTCAATCATTTAAATTGAAAAAGTTTTCCAATAACAATTTCTTTTACCCAGAATGAGGATCACTATCTGTTTTTATGTTTGCTTTTGCCTTTTGACATTTTAAGTTTGAAATTAAAGAGAAATCGTATTCATATGTGGCTACCCTTCTGTATTTGCATCATATCGCAACGAATATGCAGCCTTCAATAATTGATCCATCTCTCGCTATTTTAATCCAATCGTGCATAAGCAAGGTACTTGGCCAGTCTTTGAAAGACAGAAGACCTTTCGTTGGATAGCAATTAGCAATTGTCCTCGGTTACCTTGCCATCATCGGGTTTCCTGTGTCTTATATACAAACGTAAAATAACAAGAAAATAAAAAAATACTAATAATAGCAAGGCAGCTGTCTAAGAAACCAGTTATACATCAGTTGCTTTCGATTGAGTTTTATTGAATTTGATTCCAATATTTGTCATAAGATTTGTAATTGATTAATAAACACACTCTTCCACCAGTCAGCGGCATCTTTCAGGTCACTTCCGGTATTAGCACTCGAATGAAATTATATGTCCATTATGTCACCTTTATCGAAATTGATGCAAATATAACACTAAGCACAGGTTTTACTTATTTGGTGGTTCCATAGAGTACAGGTATCGAGTTGAGCCAAAGAAAAAGACGTATTTGGATGGAAATAGAGACCAATTTTGAACGAGTAATTTTGGTGTATTTACGAAGCAAAAATGTGCTGTTTTGTTTATACATTCGGCGAGGACAGTTGCTAATTGCTATCCAACGAAAGGTCTTCTGACTTTTAAAGACTTCCAAGTACAGTGTTTATGCACGATTGGATTAAAATAGCGAGAGATGGATCAATTATTGAAGGCTGCATATTCGTTGCGATAAGATGCAAATATATCATAAAGGGTAGCCACATATGAATACGATTTCTCTTTAATTTCAAACTTAAAATGTCAAAAGGCAAAAGCAAACATAAAAACAGATAGTGATCCTCATTCTGGGTAAAAGAAATTGTTATTGGAAAACTTTTTCAATTTAAATGATTGAGCTCAAAATATGCAAAGTTTTTGATACTTTGAAATTTTGTATGAAAATCGTTGCATTTTTGTTGTTGTTTTATTTGAATGCCCAAAAATCTATTATATGTTTTAGTTAACCTGTTATTCCAACTTTCTATTGACGGAGTTTTGTGTTCTAATTGTGAGTACTTTTGGAGAAATCGTACAATGAATGGATAGTGATTTTGTCATTTGTAAAAAATGCCGACAGGGAGCCATGATAAGCGTAATTTCTCTAATTCTAAAAACACTCTAATTTACACAAATACTATACATATGTTTAGAACTAAGATTGATCTTTCATCTTGCTAACTTTCAAGTTGATTGGGAAGATTTTGAGCGAGTAGCAAAGCTCTATATTTCACCATGCAAGGCTTGATTTTTTTGCAGAAAACATGAGCCCGTGGCCAATTTGGTCAGCGGCGGTTTCCATGGCAACCATGACGTTTTGAGATGAAATATGTCTCGATTTGTTCATTCCCCCCGAGGACCTGCCAGCACACAAAGTTTCAGGGGGGGCTTTGAATTTTCATTTCCAACTTTGTTTGACTTTCTCATGCAACACCTCTTAAGCATGCCAGAATAAACACTTTTCATGAATAACACTTTTTTTTACAAAGGCTTGAGAATCAGTCTCTAACAAGCAAAATGCCGCTGTCAATAAGAGTTCAATTAACTGAAAAATAATGGCGATTCTGCTCTCTTGAATTTCTGCTGTTAACGAGATAAAAACACATGCTGAATTGTCCATTAACCGGCTGTTTTAGCCTTTTCATCATTACAAAGTGAGGAAATACCATTGTTCTGGTAATGTTGCATTTTTGAGTGCGGAATTTGAATGTTCGTCTTTGCACTAAAATCAAGCCAGGAGTGATCTGGGATTTCCCTAAGCTGCACGAATTGGCCGACGCTGAATGAGTTTTTGACTCATGTACCGAATCCGGTTTTATATCGTTTCTAGGATGATGCTTCGCCCATTCAACACATTTTGAACTACTAAGTATTCCGCCTTTTCCACTAGTAACATTAGTAACATTGAATAAACGATTCATTTTCGTGGTGTATCTTTGAGATAAACCAAGCAGTGATGTTGGGAGAACACGAAAAAAAGACTAAGAAAATCACGTACATCATATACACTCCCTGCAGTTTGTTGGAATACAGTTCAGCCTGGCGGACAAAACAATGGATTTCAGCTCCAAAGATAGAGAGCAAGAATCTTTTGTTTTGAGCTCCAGATTAGGCTGCTTTAACGTCACATGGAATGGCTCTATTATGGCATATTATAATTTTATTGGTTTATTTTATTCTCTTTTTAGGAACAGCAATTGCAACCTCCAGGTTCGTTTAAATTAATATCATTTATTAATTATTAGCCATAAAATCAGAGGACTTGTATCATGTAATTATTTAACATATCATTGTATAGGAAAATTGAAAATTAAAATAAATATTTAACAAAAAATAAAGGGTTTTTGACAAGCTTAAGGTTGACAAAGTCCATTCTAACTGTAAAGAAGTAGTTCAGTATTTCATAATTTGAACCTGAAAAAAATCGGGATCACCGTGTATGCATTTTAATGAGTTATACGTCATCAAATATCATAAATTATCATAAAACTTCAATTTCTAAATAGTAGCTCTTGAAAAAATCTTTAAAGGTAAGAAAATTGAAAGATCTTTATTTTACAGCAGTTGAATGCATGAATAATAACATTTACAAATTAGCTACCCTAAAAGAAATTACCAATATTTCTATGATCTTTTAATTTTGAATTTTCAAAATAAACACACCAAATGAAAAAACTTATATTTTTAATATTTTTATCACACAAATAAATGAAAAATAAAGGTGCTCGGGTATTTAAAAAAAAAAATCATTTTAAACGCACGATTTTTTTCAAGAATTTTTGAGAAGTGCATCGTGGGAAATTTTCAAGATGGCGACTCGGGAAAGATTGTTGTGGTTCAGTGATCCCATAGCAGTCGCTTTTGAAATTGTTTTATGAACAAAATTGCAGTTTCTCGGTAAGATTCGTGGTTTTTCTCGCAGTAAAAAGTTCCTGGAAGATGACTGATTGCTGACCGGCTTTTCTCAGAAAACGACTGCCCTTTGAATTGAACGTTTTTATTTTTAAAAACTCGTCTGCAACAGTACTTGATCCGCAATGACCATAGTACGCAACAATCTTATGATTGACTTTTCTTATCTGCAAAATGTAGCCTGAAAAAAAAAAAGTTTTGCTTGGTTCTAAACAGAACAATAAGTAGTTTAAATTTATAAATGTTTCCTTTTTTTGGGTCATAACATAAATGAGACATACTTTTCTTTATTTCTTTAATTTCTAGAATGTAAAAACTACAAGGTCTTGAGCTCTGGTGATAGATCCATGAGTTATTCCCAAGGCATAGATGGATGTGACAAAATCAAGGGATGGTATCGTTTTACCGGTGAAGCAGGCTATTCAATAGCGAATAAATGTCCAGCTAAAAATCACTGTGGTACCGCTGCCCCTGGTTGGATGAGCGGATCTCATCCTACACAAGAAGAGGGAATTGTCTATCGTAAAGTATGTTTTCACTGGTTGGGGAACTGTTGTAAACTGTCCAGAAACATTCGTGTACGTAACTGTGGAAGCTTCTATGTGTACGACCTCGTTTTGATGTTTTTTTGTGCACAACGTTATTGTGGCAACGGAAAAGGTAACAACTAATGGTCGGGAGTCAAAAAAGCAACTTATATGAACACAATATAAATTTCTTATTTTCTTTATTATTTGTTGTCTGTTTGTCTGTTCGTTTGTTGGTTGGTTGTTTGGATTGTTAATTCATTTGTTTGTCTTTTCGTTTGTTCGTTCGTTTGTCTGCTCGTTGTTGCATGTTTGTTTGTTCAAGTGATGCTAGGTCAGTGGAAAATGTTACACAGATATGTCGATAGTAATGTGTTGATCTAATCATCGTACATTGAAGGATTCGTGATAACAGCTGAATTGCTTTTCCTGCTTGTTACTAATTTCATTTGCATTTTCATGTTTTTACTAGTGGACCATTGTGCTACAAATCCTTGTAAAAATGGTGGTAATTGTGTAAACAGCGGGGAAAGTTATAACTGTCAATGTCCAGCTGACTTTGGGGGACAAAATTGCGAAAAGCTTGGTAAGATTCAACAAAAACCAGGTGCAATGTAATAGCTTACTGCTCTGAGAGCGATTATATACGATTAACAGCAAAGATTATTCTTATTCTAATTATGCATAACAAAGTTATATATACGTGTATTTGCATTTTCATGTTTTTACTAGTGGACCATTGTGCTACAAATCCTTGTAAAAATGGTGGTAATTGTGTAAACAGCGGGGAAAGTTATAACTGTCAATGTCCAGCTGACTTTGGGGGACAAAATTGCGAAAAGCTTGGTAAGATTCAACAAAAACCAGGTGCAATGTAATAGCTTACTGCTCTGAGAGCGATTATATACGATTAACAGCAAAGATTATTCTTATTCTAATTATGCATAACAAAGTTATATATACGTGTATTCTCACATCATATGGTCATATTCACATTACTTGTTTATCGTTTAAGGACAATTTAATCCTTAGAATAGTATAAGTAACTTTTTCTTTAAATACTTATCCGCGTTTGAAAAAAAAATAAAAACAAAAAAAGAACGCTGGGACATTGGGGGTAAAGAACACTACACTTTGCCACTTCTCTAAATACTTGTAGGCTGGGCTTGTTCGTTCTCATGCGCACCCGGTCAAAAGCTAGGTCAGAAGATAAATTCCGATAGTGGGTAAAAAAATGGCAATTAACACACTCCTCCATGAATTTTTGGTTAGGTAAATACAGTACTACGCTTCTGTATTTGCTTACATGATTATAGTGCAGTTTGAATACTATTTAAACAGTTATTGCAGAGTTTTAAAGCCTTTGTTTTTAGAGGTTTTTTTTTAATATTCTTCGGTCATCCCATTTGGTGGATTTCGTGCATTTTTATTTTTTTTATGTATAACGGTTCTTTCATCTAACATAAACAGCTTGCTTAGATGGAGTTGTCGCCGGTAAATGCAAAGAGTCCACCGCATTCAAAAACAGTCTCAATCTGCTATTGACTGACCGTGATCAATCGTCACCAAAGTTTAGCGGTAAAACGATACAATGGCGCGACTGGAACAACTACCTAAAAGATCTGGTTTGTAGATGTTCCACTGCTGCCAAAAAGGATGGCTATAAATATTTTGGAATTGAATTCTTTGGTAAGTTTACCCAATACCAAAAATCAATGAATCGATGAATTCATTCATTCATAAATTTATTCGTTCGTTCGTTCGCTCGGTCTGTCTGTCTGTCTGTCTGTCTGTCTGTCTGTCTGTCTGTCTGTCTGTCTGTCTGTCTGTCTGTCTGTCTGTCTGTCTGTCTGTCTGATTTAAAGTAGCAAATTTGAATATTGTAAGTTTACCCTTACACTTTGATGAAATTGGACTGCTTCTAGAGGATGAAATGCTGGATATACTAGCTTTAAACGAAACTCGTCTAGACGAATTTATTTCTAATGAATTGATAGATATTGATAATTATGTCTTAATTAGAAAAGATCGAAATAGATTCGGTGGAGGGATTTGCTTATATATACACTCAAGAAATAAGTATTTAATCAGAGAAAATATTTTATACGAAACAAATCATGAAATAACCGTCATCGATATTGTCAAACCAAACTGTAAGCCTTTTGGGATCTGTGTTTTTTATAGACCACCAAACAGTGACAGATCATTTTTTGAATCTTTTGAACGTATAGTTCAAACTTATGACGATGAAGCTAAGGAATTACTTTTGATGGGAGACATAAATTGTAACTTTTTATCAGACCATCATGATTCTAAATTACAACTTATTCGATCGATTTGTGACACTTACCAACTTAGTCAGCTTATAAATGAACATACTAGAATAACACAAACTACCAGTACCCTTTTAGATGTAATTTTTACTAATGAACCAAGCCGTATAGTCACCTCTGGTGTGTGTCACTTAGGAATAAGCGACCATAGTCTTGTGTATGCTATAAGGAAATTTGCAAGCACAAATATGTCACATATAGATGTTACAATAACTTTGATACTCAGCACTTTAGAGAAGCTTTAAGTCATGTAAATTGGTCCGACATTGATAACATAAATGATCCTAGTGAAATGTTAGTTTTGTGGGAAAAAAAAAATGAACAAGCTCCAATAAAAACTCGTAGGGTAAGAAACACCAAATCGCCTTGGCTTACTTGCGATATTAGAGCTTTGATTAATCATAGAAACTATTTAAAAAAACAAGCAAACAAAACTAATGACCCAAAGGTCTGGGATGATTATAAGAAATTTAGGAATTTAGTTAACAATGAAATTAAACAATCTAAAATTTCATATTTTCATTCTCACATAGAAAACAATCGTGGTAATCCTAAAGCATTATGGAGAACCATAAATCAAGTTAGTGGTCGGAGTAAGACTAGTAGTAACTCTATTACTGAGATAAAATTTAACAATACTACAGCTACGGAACCTGCTGAGATTGCTGAAATACTAAATAGCTATTTTACTAACATAGGCGAAGCTTTATCCTCGGAACTCCAAGATAGTTCTACTGATTTCCGTGAATTTCTACAACCAGTGAAATCTAATTTCGTTCTTCAGCCAATTTCTGTTGATTTCGTAGTTAAGTTTTTCAACAAGATGCCAGTAGATAAAGCCACAGGAGTAGATAATATATCATGCCGCCTGCTTAAGGAAGCGGCACCAGTTGTTGCTGCTTCGTTAGCCAATGTCGTAAATAAATCCATTTCGTTAGGGATTTTTCCTTCAGGCTGGAAAACAGCAAAAGTTATTCCCCTCTTCAAAGCCAATGACCGTGATGATCCTGGTTACTATAGGCCCATCTCTATTCTGCCTATTCTATCTAAATTGTGCGAGAGGGCAGTTTTCAACCAACTTGATCAATATTTTACTGTGCATGATTTATTTACAAAATATCAGTCGGGCTTTCGTCCATTGCATTCCACTCTAACTGCTCTGCTTGATGCAACAAATGAGTGGTATGCTAATATGGACAAAGGCCTGACTAACCTAGTTGTGGCTTTGGATCTAACGAAGGCTTTTGATACCGTATCACATCAAATCGTAATTTCCAAATTACAGTATTATGGAATTAATGGAATAGGCCTTGAATTTTTTAAATCGTATTTAACTGATAGAAAGCAATGTTGCCTAGTTGAAAACTCTTTTTCAGAGCTTAAATCTATTTCTTGTGGCGTTCCACAAGGGTCAATATTAGGACCATTACTGTTTATTATCTATATCAATGACATTCCATGCTGCCTAGACCATACTAAACCTCGCTTGTATGCATACGATACCTTAATAACTATATACTCTTGCTGTCAAATCCAGTAAGAGTGGTAACGTTACCTTACATATAGGGGCGCCTTACATATAGGGGCGCATTACATATAGGGGCGATGGGGAGGGGAGGGGTGGTGTTGCAATACGTTACCTTACATATAGGGGTGCATTACATATAGGGGCGATGGGGAGGGGAGGGGTGGTGTTGTAATACGTTACCTTACATATAGGGGCGCATTACATATAGGGGCGATGGGGAGGGGAGGGGTCGTAATACGTTACCTTACATATAGGGGCGCATTTCATATAGGGGCGATGGGGAGGGGATGGGTGGTATAGGAATACGTTACCTTACATATAGGGGCACATTACATATAGGGGCGATGGGGAGGGGAGGGGTGGTGTAGGAATAGGTTACCTTACCAATAGGGTCACATTACATATAGGGGCGATGGGGAGGGGTGGTGTAGGAATAGGTTACCTTACCAATAGGGGCACATTACATATAGGGGCGATGGGGAGGGGTGGTAATACGTTACCTTACATATAGGGGCGATGGGGAGGGGTGGTGTAGGAATAGGTTACCTTACCAATAGGGGCACATTACATATAGGGGCGATGGGGAGGGGTGGTGTAGGAATAGGTTACCTTACCAATAGGGGCACATTACATATAGGGGCGATGGGGAGGGGTGGTAATACGTTACCTTACATATAGGGGCGCACTACATATAGGGGCGATGGGGAGGGGAGGGGTGGTATAGGAATACGTTACCTTACATATAGGGGCACATTTCATATAGGGGCGATGGGGAGGGGAGGGGTGGTGTCGTAATACGTTACCTTACATATAGGGGCGCATTACATATAGGGGCGATGGGGAGGGGAGGGATGGTGTTGTAATACGTTACCTTACGACACCTGTAAATCACGTATTTCTGTTCAGGTGTAAAATAGAAGTGAGGAACGAGAAGAAAAATCCAAGATTTTGTACATCGAATTGCAGTATCTTCAAATGAAGACGAGAAAACCGTTCTTTACGAATTCCACTGTAACGTGCATTGCTATTGCAGAATGCCAGATGATGGAAAATTGATGTTAAGTTGTTCTACTTGCAAAAGATGGTTCCACGAAGAATGCGTTGGTGAAGACCACACTTCTCCTGACTGGGCTTGCAATAGATGCTATAAACCTGGCGTGAAACAAATTCAAGAAGAATTAACTGAGGCATGTAACAGGGAACTCTTCATCAAATTCAAAGAAGCCTCCACGAATGCAGATCAAGAAACCAAAACCGCGCAAGCTTTGTACAGTGCTATAGTCTCTATAGTAGCAAAGGAATTCAACTTGCCTGATGTCAGCGACCACATCGCTTGCTTAAGTTTTGATGATTACCACACAATAGTGGGAGATGGCTGTAAAAAGAAATATGAATGTGCAGGAAGAACCCATTTGAGCAAAAATGATTTTTTCATTATCATCTTTCACGAGAATACCTACACGGACATGGACATGCTAGCGACCGTTATCCACGAAATTGGACATGCTGTGAACGCTCAAATTAGCAGCGAAACTGCCCCACATAGGAAATCGTTTCGTAAAGTCACAAATAGACTACTGAAGATTGTTTAAGCAGAAAAAGAACAGACTCCCACCCCAGTACTAATCGTTTGACTTACCTGAGAAAGAGGTAATTAATGGCTCTATAAGATCTACAATTTATAGTAACTATTGAATTTTGTACTATGTGATATCTATTTATTTGTTTATTTATTCATTTATGTACTTATTTATTGGGCAGTGGCTAGATCCTGCTTGGAGTGTGGTCTAGAATGCAGAAGTAAGGCGACTCCTTCCCTTCACTAGTCTGAGGGTTCACCTTGGGCAACTTTTCATATTTTTGATAAATACTTGATACTCTAATTCTACACTCTACTTTTATTACTACTTTTGATATTTTTTATTTACATCGATGGATGAAGAGAGTATTGCTAAATTCATCGACATACAAGTATAGATTAATCATTTTTTTTTCTTTTCGTACATCTTGTCCATTAGAAATATTATTTACTTATAAAATTTATTTATAAATATATAAATGTAAATAGTTATTTATTGTAAAACTACCTTATGTTATTCATAGATCACTTCATTATTATTTATTCATAACCAATTAATTAATGATTTATTTGTATTTAAAAAATTTTTCTAGTACCTTAATTTCCTCCATGACATAACAATGTAAGACATGTTGTGACGTCATGTAGGCGTGTCCTTTCTGTCATACGACTGTCATTATTATAGATCATATATATAATCCAAGTTAGTGTTAGAGTATATAGTTAGAAGACCACGAGTTATAAAGGAGTAATCGTTATAGTAATGGTCAAAGGAGGTATATTAAAATGTGAGTTATCGATCAGTAACCAGTTCGTGGTGCTAGCCTGCAATACACAAGGACATAACCAGATAAATAGGAATATACCAGCTATCGCGATTGGCTTTATGACCTATATATAACTGACGTTAACCACAAAATCAGGTCATATTATATAATGCAAAATAACAACATGTAAACAAAAGGCACTAAAATAAAATTTGATTGATTGAGTTGCCAAAGGCAGATGAACCATTGTTTCTAGATTAGTGACAGAGTCTTCAGCTGGCATGCAGAAGAGTCATTAGTTGATCAATGAATGGCAGCAAATAGTTAGTAGTCAACACCCTTATCCCCTGGGCCTGTGGCGATGGAAGGAAGTCCTATATGTAATGCGCCCCTATATGTAAGGTAACGTATTACCACCCCTCCCCTCCCCATCGCCCCTATATGTAATGCACCCCTATATGTAAGGTAACGTATTCCTATACCACCCCTCCCCTTCCCATCGCCCCTATATGTAATGCGCCCCTATATGTAAGGTAACGTATTACAACAACACCCCTCACCTCCCCATCGCCCCTATATGTAATGCACCCCTATATGTAAGGTAACGTATTCCTACACCACCCCTCACCTCCCCATCGCCCCTATATGTAATGTGCCCCTATATGTAAGGTATGGTATTACAACACCACCCCTCCCCTCCCCATCGCCCCTATATGTAATGTGCCCCTATATGTAAGGTAACGTATTCCTACACCACCCCTCACCTCCCCATCGCCCCTATATGTAATGTGCCCCTATATGTAAGGTAACGTATTCCTATACCACCCCTCACCTCCCCATCGCCCCTATATGTAATGCACCCCTATATGTAAGGTAACGTATTACAACACCACCCCTCACCTCCCCATCGCCCCTATATGTAATGTGCCCCTATATGTAAGGTAACGTATTACAACACCACCCCTCCCCTCCCCATCGCCCCTATATGTAATGCACCCCTATATGTAAGGTAACGTATTACCACCCCTCACCTCCCCATCGCCCCTATATGTAATGCACCCCTATATGTAAGGTAACGTATTACAACACCACCCCTCACCTCCCCATCGCCCCTATATGTAATGTGCCCCTATATGTAAGGTAACGTATCACCACACCTCCCCTGCCCATCGCCCCTATATGTAATGTGCCCCTATATGTAAGGTAACGTATTACAACACCACCCCCCCCCCCTCCCCATCGCCCCTATATGTAATGTGCCCCTATATGTAAGGTAACGTATTACCACACCACCCCTCCCCTCCCCATCGCCCCTATATGTAATGCGCCCCTATATGTAAGGTAACGTATTACCACACCACCCCTCCCCATTGCCCCTATATGTAATGCGCCCCTATAAGTAAGGTAACGTATTACCACACCACCCCTCCCCATTGCCCCTATATGTAATGCGCCCCTATAAGTAAGGTAACGTATTACCACACCGCCCCTCCCCTCCCCATCGCCCCTATATTTAATGCGCCCTTATAAGTAAGGTAACGTATTACCACACCACCCCTCCCCTCCCCATCGCCCCTATATGTAATGCGCCCCTATATGTAAGGCGCCCCTATATGTAAGGTAACGTTACCAACCCCGATCGTCAAATCAGCCACTGAACTTCAAAGTAAGATAAATTCTGATTTAAGGAGGGTCAGTGTCTGGTTGCTGGCAAACAAGCTCAGTTTGAATGTTGTAAAATCTGAATATATGTTAATAGGTTCGAAGTTTAAAGTTCCGACTTTTTGCAGTTTTGCACCTATCGAGATAAATGGTTCAGGGATTAAGAAGGTTACTCATCTTAAACATCTTGGTGTCTATATTGACCAAAATCTAAACTGGGACTTGCACATTGATCACATTTGTAAAAAGGTTTGCAAGTCAATTTACGGTTTAAAACAAATTCGAGATTTCGTTCCAATGTCAACCCTTATTACAATGTATAAATCGCTAATCCAGCCCACGTTTGACTATTGTGACCTTGTTTGGGGCAACTTAAACAAGGGTCAAGCAGAACGTCTTCAAAAGCTCCAAAACAGAGCTGCTCGCATCGTAACCTATCAGGGTTATGATGCGAGGTCTGCTGACATTTTACAACAATTAAACTGGGTGAGACTCCAGGATAGACGAGAGGAAAGAATGTATTTAATTATGTTTGACGTTATTCATAAAAATTGTCCATCGTACTTGAGTTCCTTATTTAACATAAG
Organism: Diadumene lineata; assembly: GCA_918843875.1. NCBI lineage: Eukaryota > Metazoa > Cnidaria > Anthozoa > Actiniaria > Diadumenidae > Diadumene > Diadumene lineata. Next base: position 2,443,525 of record OU974084.1, read on the forward strand.
GTCCTCGGATACGGACAACTACAAATCTAAATTAAGAGATAACGATCAAATAGAAATACGGCATATTCCAAAAACAGACTTCTTTAGGAGTAGTTTTTATTACAGAGGGGCTAGAATGTGGAACTCTCTCCCCTCTGAGATCAAAACTGCTCCAACAAAAAAGATATTTAAAGAACGTCTGATAAAATGGCGTACTGTCAACACTCAATAGGTTTTTAATAAATTCTTTTTTCCTATATCTATGTTATAACAATATATATACATGTATTTTTTACTAGTATCTTAAAATAATTATATTTAGTTTTTCATGACGACTTCCATGTAAAGAAGTTTTTATACTTATGGAACTATCGTTTTTAAATAAAGGTGTATCTATCTATCTATCTATCTATCTATCTGTCTGTCTGTCTGTCTGTCTGTCTGTCTGTCTGTCTGTCTGACTGTCTGTCTGTCTGTCTGTCTGTCTGTCTGTCTGTCTGTCTGTCTGTCTGTCTGTCTGTTTGTTTGTTTGTTTGTTTGTTTGTTTGTTTGTTTGTTTGTTTGTTTGTTTAAGTTTGAAAAAAATTGAAGATTCAATATCTAAAAAATAAGTTTTTTTTTCAAGGGGAATGTTGGGGCGGTAGGACTTCTATCGGTAGCGATGTCGAGGACTCGAGAAACTGTTATGGGGATGACTACAAAGAATGCACAGGAGATTCCTTATGTGCAGGCGCTGGGAACAATATTTATACGTATTCTCTAGGTTAGTTTTCTATTTAGTTTGAAAATTAAATGTAGTATTGACAATATGAAATACATTTTTCCATAAAAAATTTAAGATTTACTTATCTAGCCTTTCTATTTTAAGTTCTTTCGAACAGATAGGCATTTAGTGAACGATCAACAGTATTAAATACGTGGCTCAAAATACCATCCCACTAATGTCCAAATGACGGGCCATATTAAATTTTCAGCAGTCCTTTCTTACCTATTTGGAGAGTGAAATTACATAAAAATTTAAAACATCATTGGATTACGTGAACAAAATACGGTTATTTGCCATATTAAAGTCATGAATTTCTTCATCCAATGTCAGGACAATGGAAACCGCCATTAAATTTGTTTTCTTTTAATCTGGAATCTTTAGTGCTTAGGATCCGGAGTCCAGAGCCTTGAAATCTGGAATTTAGGCTTTACAAATCTGGAATCCAGAATCCGCATTATTTCATTGACTCCGAAATGCACACTCTTAAAATCTAGAATCCTTCATTTGGGATCCGTAATCTGAACCCTTGCTGGATTTCATTACATGGGAAGTATTGTTTCATATGGGTCTTATTAACAACATTTCAAACGACATGTTATTGTTTAACATTGATCGGCATTTTGATGTTATCTTGTTTGTCTGATTGTTGTTGTTTTTATTATTATTTTATAGCCTAGTAAAGCCCATCAACAGACTCCGATAATATCCAATGGCACAAGATGGTTAAGATAGATTAGCTAAATAAAAAAGAGTGATTGAACCAAAGAATACGTGTGTTTTATTTAGATATTTAAACATAAAGATCCGGGGCGAGGAGGGGGACTACGGAAATAAATGATCGGAGATGCTGGTGGGAATTTTTCAAAAAAAAAACCTAAGAGATACCGGAAGTTTTTCAAAAAAGCGTGGTTTGACAAATTTTTCATTTCTACAATAACCAGGAGTTTCAATTGATTTCAAACCCTAAAAGATACTAAAAAATGAGAATTTTGCACATTTCATACTTTTAATCCCTAAAAGAGACTAAATCGCTGATTTTTACCCCTAAAAGATACGACGATGATCTCCAATCGTTTACCCCCGAAGCTCCTCACCCCGGGCATAAAGATCTGCAAAAGGTCAACTCTTGTCCTAGAAGCCTTTTTCCTTTCTTCTTCTACATCTCTTTCACGAAACGTTGTTTTACCAAGACTGAATGCAAATGCCCGTTTGGAATTTCGGTAGTTTATAATTATTTGCATTTAAAACCAAATTGATTTTTTAATCACTATACCAAAGCTCAGTAATTAAACTATTATCCAATAGACATTGAATGGTGTATACATTATTCTAGCAATTTGCATTCGGCATCTTCTCGGACAACGTTTATTTGAAATTATAATATAGATTCATTGTAACGCGCGCTTTGATAGACGAGCATTCATTATTTCGCTAGTAAAAGCACGCTCTCAAAGGAATGGCAAACTTCGAAGCCTTATCTTTTTTGAAAATGGTGGGAGAAAATGCAGGAAAATAATTTTTTTTTGTTTCAATAAAATTCACTAAATTTTATTCAGTTGCAAAGCAAAACAAGTCAAACATAACACAATAACAAACACATGAAAACACGGCGGATTTGTCTTTATCTCTATTAACGCTCGTGTTTTTCCATTCTTAGGCCTCTTCTCTTGTTCTCCAAAACATCACGCGTGCATTATTTCACCGTTCAAAAGCTCATTAATAATTCATAATCATCTAGTCCAATTCGTGGTCCAATTTTGGTCACATGCATGAGGTTTTATACCCATAATATACTCTCATTTGTATTCAATGAATGTTTATATAAACACTCTGGAGTCTTTATATAAAGGTACATTGAATAGTAATGAGGTCACTGTGCATGCTACGAAGCAAAGCATATAGAGAATTTGTCTGCGCATGTCTTAAGTAATGCTAGAAGCCGCTATAATCACGCGAAAGAAAAATACCTTCTAAATCCCCTTTAATCCCAATTCACAAAAGTGATAATTCAGCTGACGAAAGTCTCTGTTCCAACCATACAGTGATTGAACGTTACTTTCCGTACGGCTTATTATAGTTCTTGTTGGACATTAGCATAACAATTTGTTTGTTTATAACCATGAATTATCTGCAAGATTCTGCAATATGGCCGCTTTCACAACGAGACACGGTCATCTTTGACTGCCGATCAAAGATTTTGGCCAAAACTCTATTAAAAACCAAAAGTATAATACCAATCTACGATTATTAAAGAAAGCATACCAAGGAAAAACTTAGCGTCACATAACATTTAAGCTCGACTTTTCTTCAAATTTATGCGAAACAATTGACCATGGAGTAAGACTGACAAATCTTCTCCGTGCTTGAGTTAAAGTTTATATTTAGTGAAGATAGAAGTATATCAACAAAATCCTGACCACAAATTTGGTGGTTCATCTGTGTTTTCACAATTACTTGGATTAATCAAGATCATTCTAACCTAATTTCAGGTTCGGTATTCAAATCAGTCGAATTTGCTTTAGAGGAGAAACACAACCATGGCGTCAACAAATATCGCAATATCACGTTTTGGCCAATCTTTCTTAAAAAAATAACAATGCTGTGATGTAGAATGTGGTTTGACGACTCGCATCAGTTATAGTTAGCTTCGGCGCAGCTCCTCAAACATACCGCTTATCAAGAAGGAAAGTTGACCAAAACTTGCAAAATGCGCAAATAACCTGCCCATCACTCCACAAAATCGATCCTCAATAAGAAATCATTTTGTACCACACAATTCTCATGAGCTTTAATTCTTAATCTGTGGAAAAAATTTTCTGCTATTTCTTTTATTATGGCAGCAGTCCGCGTTCGAATGCAATAGGTTTGTGTTTTTCTTCTTCGTTATGCTGACTTTTGCTCAAAAATATTTTGAGATCAAAAACCTCCACATTTACTTGACTTAGTCACAGCACCTTACAAAGTGATAGACTTTAAGTACCCATTTATATTTTCCTAAATTGAAGATCACCAAGATTGCGATTGGAACTCAAAATTTCCCCGGTCGTAGAACAAAATATAAACATGATCACGAGCTAAAATTTTCTGACATGCGCAGACAAATTCTCTATATGCTACGAAGCAGCCTTTGTTCAATCATGTGACCAAAATGGTCCAAGGAATAGTCCAGTTTCATGTTCTCCATTGCTCAGGCTAAGCGTCGATAGTATGTGCTATATTCTTTTGTATGAGGTACATCCCGTGGGAATGCACCAATCCAAAAACAATATAAATACCAATGTATTTAGTAGCGTTACGGAATGTATACATGTTTGTATCTAGCATTGTTCAGGAGGGTCATTATCCTCTTGGGTCATTAATATGCGGGAGTATATAAGAACAGTGATGCTAAGTGATAGTCACTTGAAGACATCTCTCCAGCGCGGTTGTGCAACAGTTTAACGTAAATTTTCAAATACCGTAATATACGTCAGCCATATCCACATAAGTTTCTATCAGTTTATATGACACTCTTTTACATGTAATTGTACACTTCTCTGCTATCAGACATGAATAATCAGGTCTTAGTTTCATCCTAGCTACCTTAAAACCCCAAAGGCTGCATCTTAGCATGGTCGGGGGTTCACGTCCACATTATTTCCACAAAGTGGTTTTTGGTGGTTGCGTAACCGGCTCTGATGCGTAGCAAGGATTGACTAACCTGGATCGTACCGGACGTTCGAATTTGCTCTACCATAATAACAAACTATAACAAAATTGTCACATTTTTTAGCAAGAAATATGACTGGTACTACAATTTTAAAAATGTAAACTTTGCACGTAAGGCTATATATCTACTGTAATCTAGCAACGGGTCCATGAACATGAATAAAGGAGATGTCCACCACCTTATTTGTTGTCCTGTAGTTTTCGTAGAATGCAGTTTAGCTAATAAATGATTTATACTTGTACAGAAGTGAAGAGTATAAATGGTTTTACCTTGACTCTTTTGTTAATCATACCTAAAATTGAGGCTTAGCCTGAGCAATGAAGAACTTGAAACTGGTTTATTGAGACTGTTATTTAAGAAAGTTTGTTCTTCTTGAACTCTCAAGGACCAGACTCAAATGTGGGACACTTATTCAACACACATCAGAAATTCTGCCCACGATCAGAATGACCACCAGTCAATTTTATTACTTTTTTTACTTATTTTTCAAAATCGTATGTGAAATATTTGGTTTTATAAGTGGTTGGAGTTTTTGAAGTCAGGACGTGTTTTATCTATCATGTACAAACTAAACAATTAATCTCGCCCGCTAATTATTTAAAAAATGATAAAGATGCTTTTAAACAGAAATTGGACATATTTATTTCTGCTATTTTCCATTGTTTTTTTAACAGCTGAGTTACTAAGTTATATCTTCTTATTAATAAAATAATAATAGTATTTCTTGATATATGATAAAAAACAAATAATATTTACAATATTAATTTTTGCTCAGCTAAAGGCGATTTGAGAAAAAATTACCAAAAAGGACCCTGAAAAGCTCTTAAAATTAAAGGCGATTTTGGGCAACTTTGCGCGATTTATTACAGGCTGCTTTGGAACAAAATTTTCAGTACTCTTTGAGTGTAATCTCGCAATTCCAATTACCCATAATCATAATTCATATTTATTACTAATAACCTGTTCCAAATTCAGGTCTAATTCAGGCAATTTTGTGCGATTGTAGCATATGGCAATTTTGAGCGATATTAAGCAATATTAAGCGATTAAATCCTCCGCACCCCTCAGGCGATAAATAATGAACGGTCCCTAAGATATAAAGAAATACATGTCGCAAATAAACATAAATGGAAGAATATATCAATAGAGATATATACAGTAAAACGTCCTTTCCACGTACTTTTTGTATCATCTTTTTATCTTGCCTTTCCATGATTTTAAATATGTCTATGTTTGCTTGTGTACTTCCTCTTACTTGTGTACAACTCTCCAAAAACATTGTATAGTAGTGAGGTCCGATTTAGAATCTCCGTAAACATTCTCACAAAGAAAACATCTAATAAGTACAATTATGTCAAATTCGTAAGATATGTCTTTCTTTTTGGTGAGCTGTATTGTGATTTAGTCTATTAGAGACGATTAATATACTTTATGACGGTCAATTCTTGGGTCAAACCCAAGTCTATCGAAAATTTTGTAACAGCGGTAACTATGGCAACTATAACCTTCTAGATCGAAACTGTGCTATTGCGGGAACCTATATCAGTTTATTAGAGCTTTAATTGATACTTTTTTTAATTCTTGCTTTGCTAGAGTTTTTCATGTGCGCGTTCTTGAACGGCAGGCAACAATTAAGAAATACATGAACCAGGGATCAAAGCATTGCAATTTTATAGAAATTTCGAAGTTTCTTAACAGTAATTCTAGTTTAAACATCATTAAAACCTCTTTTTGCGCAAGTTGTCAGTTACTTAGAAATATTTGTACTGATCATGATATTTGATAATTTTGCGACTTATCTGATCAACGTTGATATAGGAACTTGATGTTTATTCAAAAGAATGTCACATGTATATGTTGGATCATATACTTATATCCCGCTAATACACAAACTGGTACGTGGAAGTTAAAAGCAATTACAGTATTGATGGTTTTGATTGGTCTTGAATTTTGTGATGATATTTTACACGCACGATGTCTTAATGGATGTTATTTTTTTTAATAATGCATGTTTTTTGTTATTATAACGTTTTTCGAAAATACTATATGATAATGAACATTGAAATTATAGAAACTTTCGATTTATTTAATCGAATTTTGTTTGTGCATGTATTCCAACTTGCAAAGCACACGAAGACTCAATCTGTTGTGTATTGAGGTGAAAAGTAATTAATTAAAACAGTAAGTTGACAAACTTGTTTACTTCCAAAACCCTACGTACAAAGACACACTAACGAAGCACATGGTGCATAATCGGGGGGTCCGAGCCCTGACTTTACAACGAGGCTAATATATAACACAATCTTTTGTAATAATATTATAATAGTACTATATTTCTTAAAACGCATTTGTAAAACTCAATGCTTTTTATGTATGTTATCATTGGAAGAAGAACTGTTGTAAATGGTCCACTAACATCATTGGTCGAGGTTCCAATAAGATGATAACATAAAATCGACAAGTATATTCACAGCATGTTTATTCAGTTTATGTGCATTGTATATTCTTTTGTTTGTTCTTTCGTCGGGTGTTTTTTTTGGTTTCTTTGTTTGTTGGTTCGTCGGTTGGTGGGTTCGTAGGTTGATGGGTTGGTGGGTTCGTCGGTTAGCTGGTTTGATATGAATCAATTTCACACGAAGTTGGTGAAAGTTGTCTGTAGTAAACTGCGTTCAATTGACCAACGTGATATGTATCAATATGGAGGGTTAATGTGTAAAGTACGGAAAATTTGCTTTATTTAAATGTTCTTTGATCTAATATTGTATACTTTATTTGAAGCTTGTTTTAAAGAGTTGTCCCCTGTAAATGCAAAGAGTAGACCGCAGACAAACACAGGCTCAAACTGTTATTCACTGACCGTGATACCAAATCAGACACGTTTAGAGGCAAAAATGATGCAATGGAAGGACTGAAACAACAACTTCAAAGATCTGGTTTGTAGATGCTCCCTTCCTGGAAAAAATGATTGTTATAACTATATGGCAACTACATTTTTTCATAAGTTTTCCCAATGCTGATAATTAATGAATCAATCAATCAATACCATTACTTTTTGCATAACTTTTTAAGCCAGTTCTTTTATATGAAACATGCATCTCTCTCACCTCTACTACGTTTAAAAAAATGAAGATTAAAAGAAAACTGTCTTAGTATAGCTATCACACAAAAAAATGTCTGGTTTTGCCAACTTCGGAAAATTCTGCAAAGTTCGAAGTGAAGTTCCCAACTTTGCCGCGAGGTTCGATAAGTTTAAGACAAAGTTTTAGTAAGTAAATTGTAACTCCATCTCTTCAACGAAGGTGACGTCTGCCCATTGAAATCTTATCTAATCAGATTGTCTCATTCACAACAATGCTATTCCAAAATATAAACAAACGGCAGCGCTGCATTGTGGATGAAAGTAGGACTTTAACATGCTTTAAAAATGAGTGTTTTTCACTTTTCCAAGTGACAAAAACTAACCCCAATAGCCCTTTTTTAAAGGTCATCAAGCTCAACAATAAAAAGGTTTCTATCCAAACCAATATATGCAGTTAATAGCGGAGCGGCCCGCGCAATCGGAGCACCATAATTAATAAAATATGGTAAAGGATAAAGCTCATTTGAAATTTTTAGTGGGCGCCAAAAACAATTTTTTTTGCAATTTTGGAAGTTTTCTACAAAATGTATTTCTACACTGGACAAAGAGCGTGCTAAGCTAAGCTGACGGTTTGAAGAAGTTTGACTGAGAAAGAGAAACAAAGACCGCGGCGTGTAAAAGAAAAATAATTAAAAGGCCGTTCGCGTAAAAGCGATCCGGTGACATTAACTTTGAGATTTAGATTTTGCTGATCTTTTGTGTAATGAAAGACTATTATATACCTTTAACAAAACCACAATTTAAATAATGTGTACTTTTTATTTTTTTGTGTTACGAATTTTTTTCCGTTACTACTTGCTGTGGCCTGTTTCGAGCATTTTCAGACTAAAATTTCATGCACATTTCAACGGCGGTATTTTTCGAAATAACCATTCCTGACCAAAACAAATGCCGGAACCAGTTAAATTGAGCCTTAATCGATAACCAGACATGATTTCAAACTCATTGAGCAAAAATCTAGGACGTTACAATATTTTCATTTCACTCATTTTACGCACAATTATCGAACACATGAAAATACATCAAACTCATGCTCGATTTTCTAGAAAATGGGGCATGCATTTGGAATTAAATTAGTACTGGAGAAACGTAGATACAATAGCAATTGTTAACAAAAAAAGAAACGTTGCGGCAACTATTTAACAAAACAGCTAGAGGCTCGTAAACTTACCTGAATTCGGGGTTTTTGATGTTTTGCCTTCATTTTGACAGTCTCGTTGAAATAACGGATTGCATCGAGATCCTTCATTAATGAGCCTAAAACCATTAATCATGAAAGGAAATGTTGTAAAAATGCACAGAAATTCTATTTTCAAGCACAAAGTATCAATTTTTGCAATTCAGTAACTTCGTCGTATATTCAACATTTGATCAGTTGTCAACTTTCCAGGTTTGTTATGTAGCGATTTCAAAACTTCTTCTCTTTTGGACAGTATTTCCAACATAATGAAAGCTAATTTATGATTGCAATAGTACAATCGATCAAGGACAAGTGCATATTTACAAAAGAAATGATCAGAAATTGACCTCAAATCGACCTTCGCGTGAACCCTCATTACACTTGACCGCTGACCAAAAAGAGATCTGGCTCATCTTAACACAGGTAGCCCACATTTATTAGGCAATGTAAATTATTTAGAGAGACATATCGAAAATTAAAAATTCAAGTTAAAAATTGCATTAAAATACTATAGTTAATTATACTCAATTCTTATTCTTCTTTTTACTGAGCTATACATTTGTTTCGTTGATTATGTATGTAAAGGACGTTATATGCCGTAATATGCCATTTGTAATGCACATTTTATGCGAATAACTCAACTTTGACTTGATGAGCATATTTGATCCCCAGCAGTCCTTTCAGTGTTTACTTTAAGCAAAGGTAATGCCATATCCCGTGTACAATTAAGGCTGAACTCCTTGCAGAAGAACAGATTTACGCTAACACGGGGCTCGTAGTTCTAGATAAAATCGCATCTCGACATCGTATCATTTTCTCATGGCGCAGCATGAAGAACTTCAGTGGAATTCTGCAATAATAGAAGAGATGAGCTTAGGTTTTCATAGGATACAATAGCTCTGTATGCATTCTCAACTCCTATTTCTTTCTGTGCGATGTTCTTTTTTGTTGTTGTTGTTGTTGGTTTTTGTTTGACCAAGTATATAACCGATCCATCCTATATATAAAACAGACATTTCAAAGCAATAACGCCGGCTTTTCATTATTTAGGATTGATTTCAGTTTTCATTTAGCAATTTGCAGCATATTGGCAGCTTAAATTTTATGTAAAATTGATGTCATTCAGATCTCAACGGTGAGAATTTTTGCTTTTATATATGTCCTTAAAAGGCAGTAGCTTTTTAAAACATTCTAGTATTTTTTACATTTGAAGATCAATTAATAAAGCATTATTCAACGTTATTTTGTTTTGAATTGCGCGCACTTATTTCTAATGAACATACCTTATTACTTATCAATGCTCTGGAAAAAAAAAAAAAAAAAAAAAAAAAAAAAACGAGGCCCGTGATACCCCCTACTTTTATTACGTAGTCTGAACGGTCTAATGATGTAGCTTGCAGATGTTCAATTTAAACCAAACTCGTAGACGTAGCCATTTTTCCCCTTTGATGGGCTTAAAGTGTACTTACAGATAAAAAAAACTTGAGATGTAGAGCAAAGTTGTTCTCTTAAAACAATCTAATTTGTAATCAACGAAATTATAGAAAATTTTATGAAAATGAAAGTAAAAAAACAAAAAAAAAACATTTTCGCAGTCCACATGGCAGTCATCGCCTCAATGCATTTTATTGTCAACAATGCATTTCGGTCTTGGAATGCAGTATTCGGTATTCAGTATTAGGTACTCAGTATGCAGTACTCAGAAAAAATTCAAGGACAACCTTTTGTGAAATAGTTATATACTTAGTTCACAAATCATACAAATAAAGAACAGCGCATAGATAATTATAGGAGATGCGAATTAATATGCTGAGCTATTGTATCCTTTAATAACCCAAGCGAGTCATCTCTTTTAATTTGTGATTGCAGAATTCCAAGTTCGTCATGCGACGAGATAAGAAAATGCTACGATGTCGAGCATGCGATTTCATCAAACACTACGAACGCCGTGCTAACGCACGCAAATCTGTTCTTCTGCAAGCAATTCAGCCTTAGAGACTGTTTAGGGACAAGGCCAAAACAATCGACCCAAGTAGGGACCCCATTTTTTCAAAAAGGTAGGTGGGTACCGGGTGGTACCTACCCCCCTAATAACAATTGTCTTATGAGACCACGTTTTGTTTTCTACAGTGATAGTGGAGGCTAAAGACCCCCCCCCCCCTTCAACACGCGCGCACTCTATAGAAAGGTGGTGGTGACGGCTCCCTACTTCCCCCTTTCTAAATCTTTAGTGGTGTCGGCCTCCTACTCCCCCTCCTCATCAAATATATTTATTAAATAATCAAATTCTGTATAACTTTAGCTCGTATATATTTATAAAGGTTTAAAGTGGTATTTGACTATCTATAGTTTTTCCAACCAGTACAAAAAGCAACAAATAAGAGCAACTGAGTTATCTTTTATTAGTCGTTAAACAAGAAGTTTTTATCAAAAGTGAAGTGCTACAAAGGGATGAATTCGATGTTGAAAGTCGAAAAGCATAGTAACTTATTAAAAGATTTAACGAAAATCACATCATAAAAAATTAAATACACTAGTTTATTATATATATTTCTACTCCAGCAAAGACGCTTTTTTCCACAAGTTTTGAAAACAACATCATATTTAAGATCCACTTTTGACAGCCGTCACCTAGTTCACACCTACCTACATAGAATGTAATGTGAACGTAGCTTCCAGAAGCTTCCCGAGAAAAACACATTTTAACATTTTTTAAGGGCTATCTTTTTCTTCTTTTTATTTTTGTTTTTGTAACTTGTCATTTAGTTATGTTACCTGGTTTAAGCCTGGTTCCATATAATCGAGAACGATCGAGAACGGTCGCAAGCGATTGAAAAAAAATCCGATTATATGGAAAGCAACGTTTTTCGATCCTACGACGACGAAATCATTCAAAAAATGATTGAAAGTTCGAAAAACTTTGGTTTCCCAAAAATCGATTTTTTTCGATCGTTTGCGACCATTCTCGTTCGTTTGAAATTTTATGGAAACCAGGCTTCATTATTTTTACTATGCGTAATTTCCGTTTATTTGTTATCTACTTTAATTCAAGACGTCAGTGTCACACAAATTTTGCAAGTGAACATTAGCTGTGTTAGAATAAAAATGATTTGATAATGATAATACCAATCTAATAATAATAATCTGAATAATCTAATGTTATTGCTGTTTCGGTGTTTCGGTGTTTGGTAACCGATTTTCTAGTGTAACCCATGTTAACTTTGGTCAATAACCAAAGATACGTCAAAAACAACAACGAAACATTCACCGCACCGAAGGGCTAAAATAATCCAATCAGGCTGTTTCGTCAATTTAATCCCGCTAATCCAGGATGTAATAATGTTTGTCTTGTCAACTGTTACACATACCAGGCATCAGCCAAACAAAATCTATCTTGTTTTGAACGTCAAAAATGAACCATTATGCTACCATGAGTTTTAAAAACTTCTAAAACGGTTTCTACATGTCGAAAAATTCCATTTCTTTTGGAAGCGATGTGATCATTCTTGATTCGTACCATGGTATTCGGATACGAGTGCAACTATGTTAACGTGGGTTGTTGAACACCAATACCTAGATAACATTACATTGGAAATTGCCTGGGAAAGCACTAGTGTAACCGCAACTATAATCACTATATCACGAGTTGCAAAGTTACCAGTTACGAAGTTACAAAGATACAGAGTTACGAAGTTACAAAGATACAGAGTTACGAAGTTACAAAGATACAGAGTTACAAAGTTACACCGATATCGAATTACAAGAACAAAGTTACTAGTTACAGCACAGGCTTACCATTTTGTGTTATTCATTTTTTTATTAATTTGTTTTAATACATTTTCCTTTTTTGACGGTTGGGTTTCCTGTGGCTTCCTGTGGTGAGTATTCAACGGTCATTTCACTGTAAATCGAAACTTTCACTCAAAATTCACAAAAATCTGAATTATATCATACAAAACTTTAATACTAATAAAGATTGAATGTTTTTTAACGTTCCTGGCGTGTTTCTGGTTGATTTGAGTTCGTTTTGGGGTAGTTTCAAGCGATTCGGATTTTGAACACGTTCCCTATGTAGGAAGAAAACTCAAAGGCAGGCAACAAGAAACCTACCTACTCTCACTCACGGCCCAATAGCACTATCTTCCTCAAATCCTTCTCAAATAAAACTTTGGCACACCAGAGGTGAATAATCCACCTACATTCTGTCCGAGTTTCAGCTTCATACATCCACAATCTTTGACAATAATGCCAGTAAAGTTCTAAAAATCGCTTTCTCCAGGGGATATGCAGAATCTGCCCTCTCAAAGGAATGTCAACAATGCAAAAAAGGTCGAATTACGATCCAACCACCCCTCCCAAAGATTAGTAATTTGAATAAAGAGGAGTTCAAAATTATTCAAATTACTAATCTTTGGGAGGGGTGGTTGGATCGTAATTCGACCTTTTTTGCATTGTTGACATTCCTTTGAGAGGGCAGATTCTGCATATCCCCTGGAGAAAGCGATTTTTAGAACTTTACTGGCATTATTGTCAAAGATTGTGGATGTATGAAGCTGAAACTCGGACAGATTGTAGGTGGATTATTCACCTCTGGTGTGCCAAAGTTTTATTTGAGAAGGATTTGAGGAAGATAGTGTTATTGGGCCGTGAGTGAGAGTAGGTAGGTTTCTTGTTGCCTGCCTTTGAGTTTTCTTCCTACATAGGGAACGTGTTCAAAATCCGAATCGCTTGAAACTACCCCAAAACGAACCCAAATCAACCAGAAACACGCCAGGAACGTTAAAAAACATTCAATCTTTATTAGTATTAAAGTTTTGTATGATATAATTCAGATTTTTGTGAATTTTGAGTGAAAGTTTCGATTTACAGTGAAATGACCGTTGAATACTCACCACAGGAAGCCACAGGAAACCCAACCGTCAAAAAAGGAAAATGTATTAAAACAAATTAATAAAAAAATGAATAACACAAAATGGTAAGCCTGTGGCTACAGCCAAATTCGATAGGATCACCCTCCTAGTAGGGTCACCCTCCTACAAGGGACAAAACATAGCCCTCCTTTACATGCAAAGAGTAACAGCTAGGGTCAAGAGATAATGCCGTTAATCAGTGGAGCGGAAACTTGCACGCGGCCGCTTCAAAATTGATTCGGGTGAATTTGCACTTTGTTTTATTCTTCTCAATGTATTTTAGTAGCAGTTAGGCAGCTTAAATGCTCAATTATGAGCTAGGATTGTCAAAAGAAGTTAAATTTATTGCTAAAGCTCTCATTTGGATGGCTTTTGTTGAGCCCTTGAATATATTATAATTCGAAGGCGATATCTTAATAATTTGAGCGTACTTGAGTCATAAAACGCTTATCTTTGTTTCTTCTATTAAATACTGAAGTAGATTTTATTCTTAATGTACATTTTTTTAGGTGAAATCTTCTAAAATGGCCCAATATCTTTTGATTTTGACTTGCGAAACATAGCCCTACCACTAGGGTCACCCTACCTTGAGCGTTTACATGGCTTATGTAAACAAAAAGCTGGCTCGCCTAGTAGGGTCACCCTACCTAGCTGATAGGGTAACCCTACCCCTAGGGTCACCCTACCTCACATGTAAACACAACCACGTTAAACAATAGAGGAGGGTCACCCTTCTGGTAGGGTGACCCTACTAGGAGGGTTACCCTATCTCCATGTAAACAGGCCCTGATTTAATTTTGGTCTTTTCTTAACCGTCAATCAATTTCATAGGGCGGAGCTTGACCTAATACGTTCTATCATTGGTTAATTTAAAATAAACTCCGCCCCTGCAAATGATTGACGGCTCTGAAAAGACCAAATCAAAACAACGTTTTGAAACGGCGGGTCGCGATACAACGAATTTGGCTGTAAAGCGTCGGTGTTCCTGTTGAAGCTTTTCATATCATTCCGTCTTATAAATTGCTTTAAAAATTACTTACGTGTTTATTATTATTATTATCTTATTTTTTATTTTGATTGTGATTTTGCACATTTTAAAAATTTTATTTCATATTCAGAAAAAGATATTAATAGGAGACCATAAGGGTACATTCGCACTAGGCAAAAGTTTGTTTGCTTAACTACAAATTCTGTCATCAACTACGTACAGGAAACAAGTGTTCGTCCAGGAAAAAATTGTCAGGCCGGGCCGAAACATCAAAAACACCGCTGGGAAGGTTTGGAAGCACCATGACAAATGTCAAAAACTGACAGGTTTACCCTTTAGCACCCAGCACGATAACAGTGATAAGCACGTAAACAGTGCGAGCTCAGTGTGTTGAGGTCACTGTTCAAGCAACATGTCTTTTTCCCCGGCTCATTTATATAATAACTATTTTAACTATTATGGTTCGCAAATGATGTATGATGGAACGTATGATGGAACGTATGATAGTCAAAATGACCAGCCTTTAATGAGACGGGTACGATAATAACAGGCTTGTGATTGACGTTTGCGGTTAAGTGACTCATTGTTTGGCCTCATAGTGCGGATGTACAAATTCGAGTATTTTTGACCCAAACAAAACTTGTATCATTCTTGTTTGGGCCGAACAAACTTTGTCTGTCAGGTGCGAATCGGCCCTAAGTGAAAGAGGAATCCAAAGTATATAACCATGGAAATGTTAGTATTCTTAAATTGTGAACTAATTCTATTTTGAAACTAGCACTATTTTCGGTACAATTTAGTAATTTATTTAGTATTTCACAAATATATACTTTGCATTCTTTTAATTAATATAACATGAATAATTATTTCAAATAATCTAAAAGAATTGATCAGCAAATACGTCAGGTGAAAGTTAGCCTAAAGTACTGCAAAAAAATGCAACGGCACAAAAGCGATGACTGTAAGAAAAACTGCAATAAATAGATACAAATAAGTACAATAAAACGCCAAGTATTCTTTGGTCTTTTCGTCTCGCGATGCGTTAGCCTGCGTTGCCGGCGGTCTGCGCCGGCAACGCAGGCTAGCGATGCGTTGAAAATACGAATGTCAGAACACTTTATATCCCCGGGGTTATTGCTGCCGCAGCGAAGCGAGCCTGAGCGAGCGTAGCAAGGCAGATGAAATCAAAATTTTTAGCTCTCCAGGATCCTTTGCGAGTTTCTTTGGGGGGATTGTATTACAGTTCCACGATCTTGAGGGATTGTATTTCAGTCTCATGATCTTGCTACCGCAGCGAAGCAAGCATGAGCTAGCGTATATAGTTGATTCTTCGTATCTTTTTGTTTCTATTAAATCAGTTTTGGCTAAAGATCACTTGAAGAAATAGATTCAACAATGCTTCATATTTCCTTAACTATTTAGATATGGTCAAAGGTCATCTAAGCGTGACAGTGAAACGTGAGCACTTAATTTTCACTGCTCGATTTTATATAATTCTTTGTATCGTTTTATTTCTGTTTACATCGAGTTTGGCTGCAGATGAATTTAAAAAATTATTTATACTCTAAAAATTAGCTCTTAATAATGAAGTTTCCAAGATGTTAATGTTCAAATTGAAATTTAGTCCAGAAATACAACTAATTATGTTTTTGTTATTGTAATTAAGGCCATGTCCACACGTATCCGGAAATTTTTTTAGCCGCAATTTTTTTTTTGCAAATACAAAAATGTTTGGGTCCACACGCAGCGTATACGAATCGTTTTCGCCCGTCCACACGTATCCACTGTATCCGGAAAAATTGCGATACGCTTTGACAGGATGCACTCTATTGTCCAGTTGACGGAAAGTTTTTCTAAATTGATCATGCGCAAAATTGTAATTATGGCGCCATCAATGTGCCAAACAGTGTACACAGTGCGTCGTCCAAAACTGTTCAAAACCCCCCAGAAAAAAAGTACGCTGACCCTTATAAGATTTTTCATAAATCGAGACTGTAAATTTATCACTGCTGCATTTATCTGGACGCATGTTATAATTACTTATTAAAAGCGAAGCTACTGTACGCCATGTTAGTTTATCGTACTTGGCGAATACTGGATCCGATAGAGTGACTTCACCGTATTCGAAAATTTGCGGATACGACCGTCCACACGATCCGTATTCGTGCCGGAAAAGAAAAATTCCACTCTGGAGAGCATTTTCAAAAATTTCCGGAAAAAGCTACCAAATTCGGCGGATACTTGTAGACGCAAATAGTTGTCACCATTTCATCACTGAGCAATATTAGAGACTTAGCAACAATTTTGTGTTAACTTTTTTTGGAACTTTTATCGACTTGCATTTTTGCATGACCTTGCGTGCCTCGCTCATGCAGATAAATAGCCTCTTCTGCGTAAAATGAGTTTCAATTCCTCTTTTTTCAACAAGGTTTCTTTTAGGCCAAATATTAAAACAAATGAAAGGCAGCATTCGCTAAGAGCTCTCTTAGGCTAGTATATATATAGCCTGTGTTTGCCTAATTGATCATTGCTTAAATGTAATTCGATATCATTGTAACTCTATTTTTCTTGTAATTTGATATTGTTGTAACTTTGTAACTCTGTATCGTTGTAACTCTGTATCTTTGTAAGTTCGTAACTCTGTATCTTTGTAACTTCGTAACTCTGTATCTTTGTAACTCTGTATCTTTGTAACTTCGTAATTTGTAACTTCGTAATTCGTAACTCGTAACTCGAAATAGTGATTCGTTTAAACTAATAGTTAGATTCAAAAGTGTTGGTTAGTTATTTGTTTGTGGATCACTCATCCTTGCTCGATCCTTGCATAACTGATCCATCCATTCAATCATTCACTGATCATTTATCCACTGAAAATGCTCATTCCACTGCTTAAAATATCGACTCACACAGAGCTTGGGGTCTGTGATAACCATTCTAGTGTTGTCTAGCAAATTTTGTTTACCATATCACACAGCCTCTCAGTCGGTACACTTCTTGTCCTTCTTGATGATGAAACGAAACGCATTAGAGGGCGTCCTTAAAGCTGCTCATGCAACAAGCAAAGAAAGCTAAATATGACCATGAAAGTAATGGCATTCCTGCTCATTTACAAAAGTTAATAAATCAGTGCCCTTGATGGCGTACAAGTATATTGAATTTGTGTGGCGGGGAATGCAAACATGTGTTCAAGGAGAAATCTCAAATCGCAACAATTTGAAAGCCATAAGACAATGTGTTTTAATATATATAATGGTAATTGGCGACTTGCGTGTTATGGATGTTTGAATCATAGTGGTTTGCCTGCATGCGGTCATAATACTCCTATCATTCTGGTGGTGATGGGCACCGGTACATACCCCCTTTTTACACTGCACTGTTGTTGTGGGTTCTAGTACCTGGTACCGGTACATACCCCCTTTTTACACTGCACTGTTGTTGTGGGTGCTAGTACCTGGTACCGGTACATACCCCCTTTTTACACTGCACTGTTGTTGTGGGTTCTAGTACCTGGTACCGGTACATACCCCCTTTTTACACTGCACTGTTGTTGTGGGTTGTAGTACCTGGCACCGGTACATACCCCCTTTTTACACTGCACTGTTGTTGTGGGTTCTAGTACCTGGCACCGGTACATACCCCCTTTTTACACTGCACTGTTGTTGTGGGTTGTAGTACCTGGTACCGGTACATTCCCCCCACCCCTGATATGATACCCTACTACCGGTTATGCCGACCCCCCCACTACCACTTAGGCCGGTGGTGGCGGTTACTACCCCTCCCCCTAAAATGGGGTCCCTACTTGGGTCGATTGTTTTGGCCTTGCCCCTTAAGGTGGCTCGACACAGTTTCGGAAAGCTACAACTAGGCTCTGCAAAATTACAAATAGATTATGAAATCGTTCAACTTGACAATGTTCCTCTATCTATATTGAAAAGATTTTTTCATGAAAGTTTACCTAATAAGTGAAGTTTAAAATGATGGGTATTTTGGGCAGATTCTCATTAATATTCATGAGTTATGGGGAATTCCTGAAAAACGGATTTCGAGTTTTATCTCCGAAATTCGCCCATAGATTTTTGTCAAACTTTCATATGTCACAATATGAGTAATTTCCGAACTGGCAACGGAGTTTCAACAATTTAAATCTGGGAATGTTTGAGAAATTATGCTTCAAAGTTTGTTTTGGTTTTTCGGACTCCGTTCAATGTACAACAAAAAAAGAGGCGTAGAAAAATAACGGTTTATGTAATCATTTAAAGTTTTTACACAAGCAATGACCCATGTCTCAGGTTTATTGTAAGCAAATTTGAAAGCGTTAGCTTAAATAGTCTTTAAACTACGGCTCTACGGCTAAAAAGTATATTTTACGACAACATTTGTAAATCCAACATTTTTAGTAAAGTCCGCGTTTCTCCAAAACTGGTCCATAGATTTTTATAAAACTTTCTCAAGTTCGAATTCAACCTATTCACAACAAAATACATTCCTTTTCATCTGAGTGAGGACTTTCTAGGTAGCGAAAAATCAAGGATAAATACTGATAACTCAACGGACTCGGCTTTTGTCCCGCACATGTCCCGAGCTGAGTAAAATCTTAATAAATTTACATAACGTCACGGTCACGCAGTCGTTGTCTGCAGCAAACAAAATAACACATGGGCGACAAACGGCAGTGAAAGAAAAAATGAGGATTTTACTTGCAAATATCTTTATTTCCTTTTTTGAGGGAATAGATTAGCTTTTACGCACTTTTTGTAAATAAAAAAGCTGCTTGGATGCGATTTGACAGCGACTGCGTGACCGTGACATTATGTAAATTTATTAAGATTTTACTCAGCTCGGGACATGTGCGGGACAAATGCCGAGTCCGTTGAGTTATCAGTATTTATCCTTGATTTTTCGCTACTTAGAAAGTCCTCACTCAGATGAAAAGGAATGTATTTTGTTGTGAATAGGTTGAATTCGAACTTGAGAAAGTTTTATAAAAATCTATGGACCAATTTTGGAGAAACGCGGATTTTACGAAAAATGTTGGATTTACAAATGTTGTCATAAAATATACTTTTTAGCCGTAGGGCCGTAGTTTAAAGACTATTTAAGCTAACGCTTTCAAATTTGCTTACTATAAACCTGCGACATGGGTCATTGTTTGTGTAAAAACTTTAAATTATTACATAAACCGTTATTTTTCTACGCCTTATTTTTTGTTGTACATTGAACGGAAACCAAAACAAACTTTGAAGCATAATTTCTCAAACATTCCCAGATTTAAATTGTTGAAACTCCGTTGCCAGTTCGGAAATTACTCATATTGTGACATATGAAAGTTTGACAAAAATCTATGGGCGAATTTCGGAGATAAAACTCGAAACCCGTTTTTCAGGAATTCCCCATAACTCATGAATATTAATGAGAATCTGTCCAAAATACCCATCATTTTAAACTTCACTTATTAGGTGAACTTTCATGAAAAAATCTTTTCAATATAGATAGAGGAACATTGTCAAGTTGAACGATTTCATAATCTATTTGTAATTTTGCAGAGCCTAGTTGTAGCTTTCCAAACCTGTGTCGAGCCACCTTAAACCGGGCTGGCGCGCCTCATATAACAGCTCCTTAATAGACGATTTCGACAGTAAGATGCATTATGGGTAATCAGGGCGGACGCGTCGGAAATTTCTGTGACTATTTAGACAAAGTTGCGAGTACTTGGTGAAAACTTTCAGTGAGTGTTTTTTCGTTTCAAGGTAAGTTGAATCGTTTTACATTTACATTCTTGAATGAAAAGTTATATAATCAAGTCTATTGAAAGTCTTGGGAGATATGCCATGACTAGAAAAAGATTATTTATGCAAAAATATCGACTTGCTTCAGCGACTGTGTCCCAGCGGAAAATGTAAACAAATGACCTTTGATCCATATTATATCGATGAAAAATCCGCTTCTGAAAAGTTTTTGAAGTTTTTATCAATACAGTAGCTTTGACTTTTCATTATTACTGTTTGGTTTCGATTATTTTGTCTCTAGGACCCTTTTTGGTATTTTTTATCGCAGCTAAAACAATGAAAGTTATTTTAACTAATTAATTACAGTCCGACTGTCACTTCCGTTTGCCGGCACAAAATAAAAGTACCGATTATATCGATAATAAATAGTCGTTTCTATATTGTTTTTGAATATTTTATCAATACACATTGATCCTTTTGAATTTTATTGATTATTTCTGGTAATTTTATCGCCCAAACTCCTTGTTTACATAGAGTTTTTTTG
The DNA here is from genome assembly GCA_918843875.1 of Diadumene lineata. Taxonomy (NCBI): domain Eukaryota; kingdom Metazoa; phylum Cnidaria; class Anthozoa; order Actiniaria; family Diadumenidae; genus Diadumene; species Diadumene lineata. The sequence continues at coordinate 2,464,466 of OU974084.1, forward strand.
AGCTAAAGGATTGCATTGAGTGCAGTCGATCGTGAAGCCGGCCGGTCGCCGATGAAAACTACAAACTAAATTTGTCGAAAAAAATATTTATTAGTTGTATTTGATTCTGTTGTTAATACAGGTTACTGAATTTGATTTTTTCTAATTGATTGTAATAATTTTATCGCCAAAATTCCTTGTTTATACAGTTTTTTTAGCTATAAAGTTTGCTAAATTATTTTATAATCCGGTCGCTGATGAAAATTATAAACATAATAAATACGGATAAAAATCGGCGAAAAATATTATTGCTTTCTCGTATTTGATTTTGTTCTTAATACAGATTGCTAATTTTGATTTTTTAAAATTGTTTATACTATATTTATTTATTTATTTATGTATTTATTTATTTATTTATGTATTTATGTATTTATTTATTTATTTATTTATTTATTTATTTATATTTTAAGATGGAACTATAAGTATATAATTTATATATATGGTTTTTATGAATTTAGTACATTCTTTTGTCATTTGAGAAAAGAACTTGATGTCATATCTTTCTGTTTTTTGTTTTGTTTTTAAATTATAGGTCATGGAGTCTATGACCTTTGAGGACTTTTTAGAATGGACAACAGGGCAGTTGCAACATTACTTAATGAGAAGGGGAAAGGCCACATCAGGGAACAAGAAAGACCTTGCTGCTAGAGCACTTGTTTCCTTTGAGTCGAATGATAAAGTCCTTGACTGCCCAAAAGATATCACAGATCGTTTGGAAAAGGAATATGTTAATCTTTTGTTTAAACTTAACATCGAAGATCCAAACAAAGTTGATGATAGTTTATGGAGTCAAGATTTAACAACTTGGCCAAATGTCAACCTAGGTCACATCTTTCATTTCATTCTGACAACAAAAGCATTTGATACCAGTTACATCGGCCAGTACAAAGTCAAAAAAGCCTACTCCTACTTTGCAAGTTCAAGAATACATCAGGTCCTTACTTACAATCCTACTACTTTAACAAACCACGTCATTATAAAGTCTTCTGTTACTCCTTCCATGAAAGTGTCTGACAAACCCTGGAAACTATGGATTTTGTGCTCCAAGTCAACAGGTGTAATTATTTCTGCTTACTGCCAATGTACTGCTGGGATGTCTAACTGCTGTAACCATGTCATAGCAGTCTTATACAAAGTCCAGTTTGCAAATGACAAAGGATACACAAGCCCAACATGTACAGAAGTTCCATGTGCATTCAATGACAGAAGACACAAAAAGATCGTGCCCATGAAAGTGAAGAACATGAACTTTACAAAGCATGATGTCCTACGACCATCACCAAGTCATTCCATATTATCACCCGACAAAGAAAACTACGACCCTAGAATACCAAAACTACAACAGCAATCAACACAAGTGAAAACATCATTTTTTAGTAAAGTGGACGAAATAGTACCAGAGGCAGTTGTATTGCTAACTGTACCACCAACTGAGAATAGTGACTGTCCTCCACCAGTTCCGGAAATTGCAGAATCAGCAAAAATGGAATGTGCAGATATTACTGATGAAGCAAATCTTCTTTGTACATTTATGGACAGATTAACCTTCAGTTCTAGGCAGTTAGACGAACTTGAAAAGGCAACAAAAGGACAAAGCACAAACAGAATGTGGAAGAAACAAAGAACTGGCAGAATAACCGCATCTAACTTTCATGAAGTGCACACTAAAGTCAAGTCTATCATTGCCTCAAAAGGGAGTATCAAGCCTCAAACAACACCACTGCTTGTTAAACTGACTCAACTTGATTCATCAGAGCTTGACCAAATTGATGCAATAAAGTGGGGAAGAGAACATGGACTTGTTTCTTTTTCGAAGGCATGGTGACTTCCTCTGCCTGTCACTCTCCACTAAGTACAAGGTTGGGTGGGGGTGATTGAATGTAGGAGCTCCATATGGGAAGTGGTTGGAGCACACCACCTGATGGTCTGTGGCTTTAAAATCTGGTCTGCCTTTCCTGATGTTCGCTTCCCATGTCTTTCTCTTTTCAGGGTCCTTGGTCATGTAGTGAAACTTAAGTTCATCTACATGACCCCTCTTACACATTTCTTCAGGCTTTCTACTATCATTGTGGCAACAACCCACACAGCATCTATGATGTGGCATATATAATTATATAGTATGTCTGACTGCTCTTCCAATCTATAACATAATTATGAAAAAAGAATAAGAAAATCAAATGTTTACTTGAATGAAAAAATTGACCAACTTTACTTTCTCAAATGACAAAAGAATGTACTAAATTCATAAAAACCATATATATAAATTATATACTTATAGTTCCATCTTAAAATATAAATAAATACATAAATAGATACATAAATAAATAAATAAATTAATAAATGAATAAATAAATTCATAAATAAAGACATAAATAAATAAATAAATAAATAAATAAATAAATAAATAAATAAATATAGTATAAACAATTTTAAAAAATCAAAATTAGCAATCTGTATTAAGAACAAAATCAAATACGAGAAAGCAATAATATTTTTCGCCGATTTTTATCCGTATTTATTATGTTTATAATTTTCATCAGCGACCGGATTATAAAATAATTTAGCAAACTTTATAGCTAAAAAAACTGTATAAACAAGGAATTTTGGCGATAAAATTATTACAATCAATTAGAAAAAATCAAATTCAGTAACCTGTATTAACAACAGAATCAAATACAACTAATAAATATTTTTTTCGACAAATTTAGTTTGTAGTTTTCATCGGCGACCGGCCGGCTTCACGATCGACTGCACTCAATGCAATCCTTTAGCTCAAAAAACTCTATGTAAACAAGGAGTTTGGGCGATAAAATTACCAGAAATAATCAATAAAATTCAAAAGGATCAATGTGTATTGATAAAATATTCAAAAACAATATAGAAACGACTATTTATTATCGATATAATCGGTACTTTTATTTTGTGCCGGCAAACGGAAGTGACAGTCGGACTGTAATTAATTAGTTAAAATAACTTTCATTGTTTTAGCTGCGATAAAAAATACCAAAAAGGGTCCTAGAGACAAAATAATCGAAACCAAACAGTAATAATGAAAAGTCAAAGCTACTGTATTGATAAAAACTTCAAAAACTTTTCAGAAGCGGATTTTTCATCGATATAATATGGATCAAAGGTCATTTGTTTACATTTTCCGCTGGGACACAGTCGCTGAAGCAAGTCGATATTTTTGCATAAATAATCTTTTTCTAGTCATGGCATATCTCCCAAGACTTTCAATAGACTTGATTATATAACTTTTCATTCAAGAATGTAAATGTAAAACGATTCAACTTACCTTGAAACGAAAAAACACTCACTGAAAGTTTTCACCAAGTACTCGCAACTTTGTCTAAATAGTCACAGAAATTTCCGACGCGTCCGCCCTGATTACCCATAATGCATCTTACTGTCGAAATCGTCTATTGTGCACGGGATATGGCATTAACATACTGCTAAAAGTAAGCTTAGAGCTACCGGTAAAAAACGGTAAAAAGTATCGGGTATCTTTAAAAATGTTGAAGTTGCAGTCAAGATTCATATTAAACAAAATATACTATGATCTTCATCAGTTGTTACAGTTGAAAATTGTATTGCGCGAGATAATATAAAAAATGCAGAGTATGGTCGAAACGTCTTATTACTTATCACAATAAGTCAAAAAACTTCACATATTTTTATACTTAGGTAAGTATTGATCGGGTATGCTCATCAAGAGTTTTCAAAAATACCCGGGCAATACATTTTAGGCTAGTGGCACACAAAACGTTATTTACATACATAATCAACAAATCAAACGTGTAGTTTAGTCAAAGTTTAGCGAAATATACAGATAGTACAATCAACTGTAGTAGATATTTTAATGAATTTTTAATTTTTCATATTTCTCTATAATAATTTACATTATATATCATATAATTATCTATAAAACACCAATATTTCTTCTTTTCGAAAAACTGATATTCTCACATGGAAAATAACATGTTATTTTTACATGTGAAAATAACGTTACTATGGTTACGCCTTGAGTGTGCTTCAAAATCTTATGAGGTCTATTTTATGGATAATTATAGTGATAAACTAAATATTATATGGCCGCGAGAAGATACGATATATTTTCTCGTGTAAAAAATATCTCACTCGAAGCTCCATGCACACATGTAACATCGTTTATTTGTCTAATAAAGGTGGGCTACCTGTGTTAAGATGAGCCAGATCTCTTTTTGGTCAGCGGTCAAGTGTAAACATGAGGGTTCGCGCGAAGGTCGATTTGAGGTCAATTTCTGATCATTTCTTTTGTAAATATGCACTTGTCCTTGAGCGATTGTGCTATTGAAATCATAAATTAGCTTTCATTATGTTGGAAATACTGTCCAAAAGAGAAGAAGTTTTGAAATCGCTACATAACAAACTGCGAAAGTTGACAACTGATCCAGGTGAGAAATGTTGAATATACGACGAAGTTAATTGCAAAATATGACACTTTTTCCTTGAAAATAGAATTTCTGTGCATTTTTACAACATTTCCTTTCATGATTAATGGTTTTAGGCTCATTAACGAAGGATCTCGATGCAATCCGTTATTTAAACGAGACTGTCAAAATGAAGGCAAAACATCAAAAACCCCGAATTCAGGTAAGTTTACGAGCCTCTAGCTGTTTTGTTAAATAGTTGTCGCAAGGTTTCTTTTTTTGTTAACAATTGCTATTGTATCTATGTTTCTCCAGTACTAATTTAATTCCAAATGCATGCCCCACTTTCTAGATAATCGAGCATGAGTTTGATGTATTTTCA